>BJCO01000356.1:0-18792 GCA_018326465.1 Flaveria floridana | reverse complement strand
TTAAGTGGCATTTTTTAAAAACTTATCTTAGAAACACCTACCAAATAACTAGGTAAGACATCATCACTTCATCAGCTTATTTGTTTTATTATTCTAAGTCTTTCAAAATTAAAAGCTACAAGTTCTTACCTAAACAAATGCCATCCCAGCCATTCTGTCACACAACTCGATAACTTTCTATCACTGCCATATCCTCCTGATTCGTTACTTAAAGCCTAACTTCAACTGATTAACCATGTTTGGTGCATAAAAGTTCTTAATTTGATTAACATTAATGGCTCAATCTAGACCAAATTCATCGCTTGATTTCATGCTACTTGACACTTAACGAAGAAAATTTGTCTCTAGTATCTATTAATTAGCCATTTTCTTAGAAGAACAAACTAAAATAGATGCATTTGATGACAAACTAGGGCACAAAGTTCTATTACATAATGAATATGAAGTTCTCGGTTGTATGTTTTCTGCGAGGAATGAGCTTTTGAGTAACAAAAAGTGAGATCACAATTCCATGAGATTTTGATCATTTCCTTTTAGTAACATGTCTAAAGATATCCATACAAATACTAGAGAGACAATCAAGTCTTGAACAACCTTTAGCTTGTTTTAGTGATAAGTCCCTAAAGCATGCATCTATAGTAACACTCATGAAATGTCTACAAATAATGGTAACACTTAAGACAATAAGTCTTACAAGACTTTTTATGTAATGATGTATGTTCCCCCATGCATCTAAGTAATACTTCGCAAAAAAATACATATCATGCACCAATGATTTGAACAAATAACATAAGAACAAAAGTCAAAACATTAATAAGATGTCCATGCCATGTCTTGTAAGCTTCAGAAATGTAGGAAGGATATAGATGTTGAAAGAACTGAGAACCTTGATGGACCAATATCATCATGATAGTCTCTAAATGGACTCCTACCACCACTAAGCATGGACTGCCCACGTGCTCGAAAGAAAGGATGCTCTGGACTGCAACACTCAAAAACAAATTAAATATCAAGATCACCATGCTCTTATCTCTTTTTTTTCTATTTAGAAAGGCAAATAATATGCTATTGAAACTATAAAAGTTTTAAGAAATTTCCTACAAAAGCAATTACAGTTATAACGTTTAACTTTCTAACTACTTTAGCCTAATTAGCTTCCGACTTGAAGTCTGATAACAAACTATTGACGTCTCGACTTATAAACAATGCAATTTGCCAATCAATTAAAAACACAAAGCATACTGCTTAAAAACAATTAATATAAATAAAACTTGAATTCTGTTGAGTTATTGGCTTATTGCATTAACAATGGAAGCATAATACCTACTGCTATATGTTGTTGGCAAAAAGTCTAAGCTCTATAAGGCATGGATATGTTTTAAACCTCTTACCAATAAGAATTATGTAAGACCTTGTCTTTTGTAACAGCAATACTTTATTAAAAGATATAGATCACTAAGAATTCATTGTTGCTTAATGAGATCCAGAGACCATATAAAGAATAAATACAAATGGAAACCCAAATGTGTATCCAATATATGATAAGGTTATAGAACATTTAGTAGCACATCCTAGCTTTCAACAAAGTTTGTCTAAAATCACAATGAAAAAAGCGAGCATAAAGCATGAGAATGAAGAAAAACCTTGAACTAGTAGTCCTTGGTTCATTTATAACCTTTCTTCGGCTCCTTCGCCAGAATGTAGCAGCGATGTCTGGTTCACTACGGGATAAACTGATGCATAGAAAAATATATGAACTGTTAATACAAGCTACTATTTTCTCAGTACGTATCAGGTTTCTACGTATTTATAAATTTTATTTGACACTTCATAAACAAAACTGCAATCCTAGTGAAAGAAAACATGTTAAAAATATATAAAAGAACACCTCCATTTTCCATCAATGGATGATGCAGAACGCATCAATTTACTCCTCAATGAAGGTCCAGGGGCATTCGAAGATGATTCCAATCTCCGCTGATAATGGAGGTTGTCATCTTTCTCATAACTGCAGAAATAAAAACCTTGCTAATTTCAGAAGCAGCCGCAGCATAATAGATGTATCTTATTGGAATTGGAATATTATATAAATACTAAATAAATCTAACCTGTCATTGTCCATCCTCTCTGAAGAACCATATAATGGGCTGTTTGGTTCTAGCGGTGAATCACACGAATCATTTTCTGCAGAATCACTTTCTCCTGCTCCAGAAATATGGGTCATAAAAATCGCCTTTGTTGATTGGGGTATGAGTTGCCCCGGAAATCGCATAAGATCAACGACTAGTTCTACAGAGTTCAGAACAACTACTGCAGACATATGCTTATACAAATCTACACACTCGCCAACTCCATCATCAGGTAACCCCTGAAAAATTATACATTGAACTTTATGTCTAGAAAACTGAGCTGTGTACTCTCAGAACGCTGCATTTTATTCTTCATCATGTTCCACCAAGTATCAACAAAGAAAATGTTTGGATTTGCGTTTTGGAACCTATTATAGTCAATAGTCAATTTTTAAAGTTCGGATATACAAATATTTCCTCTAAATATGATATTGCTTATGAGTTATCACTAAATAGATTTTAAAAACTATTAACCCTTCTTTAAACCTGATTTGAGAGACTTTTACTCTTATACAAGATATATTTCCTGTCTTCACAAAATAATTATTTGGTCATTTTATGTATGAGTATCTTTAAAGCTAATCAGAATTTTCCAAAAACCCACACAGCTGAGTATTATTACACTTCAACAGGCAAAAGCGTATCCAAACACAATCTCCATAACCTGTTATAATACAATGGATTAACTGATTCTAATTATCCAATAATAAATAATCACTTTCAAAAAGCACATCCAAACACCCCTTAAACACCAGATCATCAGGGACTATATATTGAATTTTAAAGAACTTATGCTTACCGCTACCAGTCTACTTTCCAAACCTACAGTATCAGCAAGAACTTTAAACAGTATTGCTCGAGGGCGACATGAACCATTTTTAATATGCCCCAGCAACTGGACACCTCGACTGCCAGGCACATGAGAAGCATCCTCAAGTGTAGCTTTAATTGGGCTATCGAATTGTGGCCGCTTATAAAAATCTGAGACCTGTAGATGATTTACATGCACCTTTATAAACAACATACTGAGCTTTCAAATATATAATGTAATCAGAACACCACGAATTTATGACACCTAATAGTTCCCACCTCTTCTAGATGGTTCTTCTTATACGCTGTGATGCAGTTCAAACTTAATTCTAAAACCACCTAGATTTATACTAGATGCAAAACTAAAAGTGTTTTTTACTTCTTTGTAAGAAATTAGAAAGAAAAGAAAATCTCCATTGAGTATGCACCCAAAATTTTAAAGTAGTAACATCAGATTAGTATTGCAACAATCTGCAACTTGTATTTAACATCCAACTAAGCTTGTATAAACATGTACAAATGGCTGGCCATATCACGGGCATAGTGGCATGTCAATTGTTGCTAAAAGTAAGCAAACCTCAAGTGCCCCATTTATTTAGCACACTACTCAAGAAACAAATATACCAGGCCACTCTTAGTGGTTTTTGTTATATTGCATCCTGTCTCAGACATTAACAATAACTTTCGTATAAAGAAATTATACCAATAAAACAAACAAAACAAACAAACATACCCAGTATATCCCACTCAAGAAATTCTACCAATAAAAGAAGAACTAATTAATAAAAAAAACTTCAAAGTAAAGCCATGTTTAAAACTTACCAATCCAGCAATCTTTTTAATAATAGCTGCAGGATTCGAGTTCAGACCTTTCACTAGTGTAAAAATTAGTTGCTTCAACATGGAAAGCTTCTTATCTTTTTGAAAATCAACAAGAATGATATCAGCTTTCACACCCTGGAGTTCCAAATCATGGAGCTCCTCCAATGTTGGAATATCATCAAAAAGATCTTTGAGCCGCTTATCCTGTACAGGGTACAAATCAGTAGATTTAAAGCAGATTCTTCTAGAAAAGTTTCCATCATTTTGACAAAATTTAAATGTAATTCTAGATGTTCATACATGATGACTGCATGGAGGTACTTTCTATATCAGCAGCAATGAAGCTTGCAACTGATACTTCATAACTAAAGTCTTACAGAACAAAGAACTTTATATATGCATTAATTAATATGTTGTCTGCTTGTAGGGCTGTAGGCTATGATTAATTTCACTAGCATCTCAAAATTAACATCATGTCACATTAAAGCGAGAAGATTAAAGCTTTATCCTTCATTTAAGATCTCTCAATGATTTACTTTAGACACCCACTACATGACAATCTAAATACTCAACCTCTCATATACCACTTCTGTGATTAGAAAAAAACATTAATGACTGTCAGACAGTTTGTACATCGCACAATGAGATCGGTAGTATAATCATCCTTGTAGAATAATAAACATGAGGAAAAACTAGCAAGTATGGCCAGATGTGAGTCCCATATACATTCTGGAGGTCAAGAGGGGTCATCTTGTTTGCCAACAGTCATCACCCAAAAGATTTTTCAGTTTAGTGGCAATCATATTATTCCAACATTAGCCAGCACAACATACTTTAAAGAAAGGAAGAACTCAACTGTAAACTGTGTTACTGCAAAACTGCCCAAACAGGCTTGCCTGTTTTGGGAAAAAGAGATCGTTTACAATATTTACAACAACTCTAATGAGCACAATAAAGAAATTTAGCCAGGCGGCCTTCAAGAAAACACGACCTGTATGATTTTGTTTGAGAAAAACATTGGGTCAAACATGCCTAGAAAAACACGGGGTCAAACAGAAACCCAATTACGTGTTGAGTAGAAACTAAAAGGGTAAGAAAAAGGTGTTCAATCAAAACTAGCCTGTAAAAAAAGAATACCCCTCCCCCCCACCCCAAAACAAGGACGTTTTGGAATCGACAACACTTCAAGAAAATTTGATGATAAAGAGTTTCACTGACTGCATAAAAGGGCCGGAAATAATGCAGGAACCAAAAACAATAGGCAGGATGATCAGCAATGAGGTGGTCTGATGGTCTCAAAAGCATTATATGAGTAATCAAGATTCGGAAACATAATGTCTAACCAGCAAAAAAAAGACATCTCGTGTCAGCTGTGGATATAATCTAGAATAAGGGATGGACACATCTCTTCTATTCTCTTCACGTATAGCTTACACTTCTGCTGAGTTTAATGAGACTTTAACAAATTAGTATCAGATTCTATCCTAGCATTGGTATCAGTTGCGCATGTAGCAGGCCCAGAAGAGCTGCCACCATTATGTGGGCTTCTTCTTCAAATCATGATGCAATGGAAACACTATGAAATTGCCAAAAGGAGAAAAATAGTGGTTCGTTTTTGGAAACTCTGCGCCATCTAGAGATAATGAGAGCAAGAACTGATATATTCTTTAATGAAAGTTACAGACTTAATTTAGGTGATTCACACCAAATGTGTCAAATGGGAAGATATGTTTCAGTTATTTGGAGTTTTCAAGTTATATTTAAGTAAAAAGGTCCTCAAAAGTTGAGTTGCGGAGAAAAACTTATCAAAAGTCAGATGCACAAGAGATTTTTTATGGGTTCACAGATTTAGCCAATGTAAGCTTTAGAAATCTAGTCACAATGTTATCTCATTCACATATGATTCTTATTCACTATTTGGAACTACAAAGGATGTATACGCAACTGGTTATCTGTCAAAAGAAGTATATTTCACTATTTTCAGTTAAAACAATATTGTTGAAAAGAAAGCCTAAAATAGAAGTGAAATATACCCCATGGTATGTAAGTCCCTTTTCCATGAGTCTTTTATTCAATGTTAATATAACTCCTTCACAATGATCATGTATGCTTCAACTTTAAGTTAACATACATAAAATGTTATGCAGGGATAACCACTACGTACTAGAACATATTTATACCAAAATAAACATTTTTGCGAAGCACAAAGAGAATAAATTCAGTAGACAAAGATCAAGCACAAAACGTGGATAGTGGTATTCCAGCAGAACTAGGAAAGTCTACGTGCTTACATGAATGACTGAGTAGAAACCATTGGGAATAGGTTTAGAGAGCACTCCAGTGCTCCAGAGGATTTGTGATGCTGATTGAGATTGAGATAAAGACCTGTCATATGTACTGCTGCTCATAGATCTTCTATGAGTTGGAGTTTCTTTCTTCATGTCCATAGAATCAGATTCAAATTTATCACTGAACTCTGAAGGCCACCAAGTATTACTAGAAGGGCCTTGCCCTGAGCTCCCTAATTCATCATGTGGTTCTGCCATATCTATCTAAAGATGATCACATTACCAACTCAACCCTGTTTCTTATTCCATAAAAGACCTTTTTAACAATTTTTCATTTTGGTCTGCTATTCTAGAGATCGTGTGACCTGCAATAAAATATAAGTAGGCATTAACCGTCCATCAATAATAACAAAGTAAACAATATAAAAAATATCTCTAATGTTCAATCAGTCAGCATAATTTTGATGTGTGCTTAAAATGTATCACTATGTAGGCTGGTTGACTGAAAGAGATGAGCCCTAACACACTACCTAGACCCAAAGTGACATCAGCCCTAGGTGGAGCTAACAACTCCACATAGAAATAATATCAATCCATGATATTTTCAAGAAATTAACAGCCAGATGGTGAGTAAGGTTCAGTTCTATCCAAATAGAATCACCATATTGCACAACAAGATTACACTAGTGACATTCCAAAATTAGGCAATTTAACCACTGATACGAAGAAACATTCACAAAGCACGAGCATTTCCTCTAAAACTTAAAGCACATTATAACCATCAAAATCAAGAATGTAAATAATAATTAGATCTTTCAATCCCACGATTACTGAGCACAAGCTTCAGCGACAATCAACGACATCACATACAGAAATACAGAATCAGAAATCAACTCTAACCCTCGAATCGCAAATTTGATCATTCATTCAACTTGAATTGAATTGGCAAAAAGCTAGCAGCAACGAATCTGAAAGAATCAGATAAAACCTTGGAAATCGTGAATTGCGGTGAGATGCCGACACAAGTGAAGTAAAGAGCAGTTGGATCGGAGCAGTTCATGGGTGATGAGAAATTGAATCCGTATGCAGTTCCATTTGAGCGTAAAAGTGAGATTTGAATCTGGCGATTTGAGAGTGATAATCAAAGTGGATCGGATTGTGATGAAGGTCTCGTGAGAATGATGAGAGAGAAAACGTAGAGATTCAAACGCTGATGAAATATCAGACAGACACGCAGAGAGAGAGGCGGGGGATGCATTCAATATTTATTTTGTTTTTCCTTCCTTAATTATAACTTTTTTTAAGACTTAATTACAGGAATTGGTATGTTATTATTTTACTTATGCTACTAACTTTCTGAAATTACGATACTGATTCAAATTTTATACAGACGTTATGTCTTGTGTTTTTGAGTTTGAAGAATGTTAATCTTTTATGTTAAATGTATGTAAAATGACAGAAGTATGATAACTATATGTCTTTTATTCAAAACTTATAAAATTGTATATATTTTCTAAATTATGATTTAGAGCATTATATTTATGCATTTAAAACTTATGTTTTGGAGAAATATGTATATTTTTAGGTGGAGAGAGTGTATATTTAATTTCATCTTAGAAAAGTAACATATTAAATTAGCGGGTCATATCACTTTTATCCTATCGTTTCTACCACATGTCACTAGGGGTGTTCAAATTCGGATATCCGAATTTCGAATAGTGATTTCTGTATCCGAAATTTTGGATATCCGTTAAACCCGTTAATCTCCGCCTTCTGATTTGAACCACTTGAGTCGTGGAGGTAGATTTAAAATGATGATGGAGGCTAGACACCGGAAAACAGACCCCGTAAAGGTTGTGCAGCGGCGGAGTTAAAATACTAGCTCAAAGTTGACTCTATTTCATCAAAAAAACTAACAGGGGTTAACTTTCATTTGTATGGAAACATTGAAGGAAAATAATATCAAAGTTAAAAGTGTCTGTAAACATTTCCTGAGTTATTATTAATCTCGATCGATAAATAAAAGTTAAAATTATTAAAATCCAATAACCTGATTTTAAATTCTAATTTTTATAACGTTATAATCTAGGGATGAGATTGATGTTATACGGTACCGAAGTACCGAACTAGTACCATAACAAAAAATAACAATGTAAAAAATGAATAGAAATAAAAATTGAGTGTAGTATCTATTTTTTCGGGATGTCCGTATTGGTACAATTGAAAATTTCGAAAAGTTCTGAAACTGAAGAGTACATGTATTGAAACATGAAAAACCAAATACCAATATGGGTATCGATGGTGTTCGGTAGGTACCGGTCTCATACAGTACTGTTGTGGTATCAATAGGATACGTGTAATCACTAAAAATGTGCAACCCTATCATAATTACTCTTATTAACCATTTCTACACTTTTCTTGTAGGATTTGAAATCTATTATTTTGAATAAAGAGTATGCACCTTACGTCCAAGATGTTTCTTGAGAACATTTGATCTTAACTATTGCGTAAAATTCTTGAGAACTTGTAGGACATTGCTTGCACCTACGATTTCAATAGCCCCCAAGTAAATAGTTAGCTATCACTCCCTCTGTTTTATCCAACCTAGAAAAATCATCTACATAAATAAACATTACTCTTCGACTGTTCACTACAAGAACATTAATCAATGGTTTATGCTTAATGTTAGACCATCCATCAAATCCAATGGAAACGCCTTGCGAATACCACGTGTCCTTGATAGGAGTTAACTTCTTTTCAACATCTCTAAAACATTCATTGAGCAATATCCTTCTTGTTTTTTCACTAGACAGGGGTTTATACCCTGCTGGTGCTTTGTTGATTGCACTAACCATCTCCAAAAATTAAGGATTACATAAGACATTAAATGGAATTCCATTAGCAAATAATCATCTCATAATTTTCATATCAACTTGATTTCTTTCCATGACACTAAAACTTTTTTCAAGGGGATTTTTGGAACACTTCTGTTTACTACTAGTACTAAATAATGATTTTTAAAGACTTTAATACACCTACCTTTTCAACCTGCTTTATTATCTTCAAGAGTTTCTCATATTTTTCACGGTCTTTTAGTAAAGCAGAACGTTGTTTGATGTCTATTTTCTTTCCTGTTGGAGCACCAAAAAAGTGAGCATGAATGCATGTATAGGAGCTAGTAGACTTATAACCGTAATGCTTGCAAACCTAGATTTTTGAACCCTCTGTATTTTTGCTTTTACTAGCACCTACAAACTCAACTTCTTCCAATAATAGTTTGTCATAAATCGGCTTTGGCTGTTGAACTTCAGAACTGCATTTTTGATTTTAGTGCCAAAATTATCAATGAATTGTCACCAATCAATTAAATCAACCATTAGTTAAAAAATGGAAAGTCTAACCATTTCCTTTTCGATTCCCAACCGCATTTCCAATTGTTTGGATTCACAAATCGCTATGATATGGTTCATGAATTGTTACGATCCGGTTCTTAAATTGGAGTAGACTAATTCAGTCTTCATTAAAATTGAAATTAGCCTATTTTAGCAAACTAGATCGGGAATCATAAGGCGATTGGTATGCGAACGAACCTGCATCCGCTACGGGCGATCTGGTTCGCTATTCGTGGGGTAGGGGAGCAAATCCTGTGACTATGGTTCACACTACTTTCGTGATAGACAATTACCAATGTCATTAGGCCATTAAGCCATGATTATTAATTTTGTGATTTAATTTAATTTTCCTTTTAACCCACTTAATTTAAATATGTATTTGTGTGAATGATAGAGAAAAATTATATATATATATATATATATATATATATATATTTAAGGGTTATTTGAATTTAATAATCTCAACTTTCATTTATTGGTCGAGATTAATCCCTACTTAAGAAATTTTTATATAAATTCCTAACTTTGAGCTTATTTCCTCCAAGGATCCATTACTAACTGAGAGTTAAACCCCGTTAGTTTTTTTATGAAATATGGTCAACTTTAAGCTTATTTTCAACTATGTCGCTCCTTAACCTCCATCAGTTCTGTTTCTCGGTGTCTAGCCTCCATCATTACCCAAAATCTACTTCTAATGAGTCAAGTTATTCGATCAGAATGTGTTGATTGAAAGGTTTCATGGTGAAGAAGTTTTAGATTGACGAATCTGATGGTAGATTTCAACTTTCTGCTTAATGTTTTGGCAACATAAGCAGTCAACGTCATCAAAACCCTCATGAGATTAACTCTCGGTTAGTAAGGGATCATTTTATAAAAATAATCTCAAAGTTAGGAATGTTTATAAATATTTCATGAGTTAGGATTAATCCCGTCCAATAAACGAAAGTTGACATTATTAAAATTCAATAAGCCTTTTTGAATGAATCTAATCATACACACACACACGCTTATAATATATGACATATGAATGTAACGCCCCGGACCTAAGAGTCCTCACAGTTAGTCCTTCATAGCATAAAACATTACATTATATATTAAAACCACTCTTTTCATAGCATAATTAAAGAATGATAAACATTTATCCTTAAACTAGAACATTAAAATAGTGTCATATAGTGGAACATCTCTGACTAAACAAGGATGACAAAATCTAGATGTCGAGAAGCCGTATTCCCATAATCCTATGCCATCCTTAGCTTAAGTCATTACTTGTTAACTAATATGCATATAAAAGTTAACATTGCTAGGTGAGTTCTAGTTTTGTAATACATACAAAATATACTTTTGTTTCCTTTAGTGAAAATAAATCTATCATTCATATAAGTCAAGTTGACTTCCATATCTTCTTTTATCTTGTTTTTTATTTTCATTTTATTTGTTATCTTTCCTCTTTCATGAACTGGACTGCACAAAGCAAGAGTTCAAACATCTGGTTAACCTGTCAACAAACATTTTTCACGGTTAGCTAAAACTCTAGTGGTTAGCCCACATTACAAGACATACAACTTGATCATAAATAAAGTTCCATTTCATTCATTTGACTCGCATGAATAAAGTCCAGTCATCAGTGCTTGCAAGATTTTTCGTTTAGGGCCCACATTTCATTTGATTAGGTTCTACTGTCATATTGTTCCATTAGTGTTCCAATTGCCATAAATAATACTTTTATGATAACTTTCCTTTTACCATATAATGGGACCGTCAAAAGTAACCCTCTTATAAAAATCAAGCATATAGGAACTCATATGATAGAAACAGTCTATATTAAATAATATTCAACACATTAGTCTGAATCCTTGATTAAATTTTCCTAAGTTTCCTCTAATGCGGATAATAGTAATCTGATGCGGATGACTTTACCAGGTACGAGTAGCTAACATCTTTATTTGTGGCTAAGTACAACTAATTTGAAAGAACAACACATGTTGCAGATGAACAAAACCTAATGCGGACAAACAAAAACTATGAAAAATGGCTAAGTATAGACTGACATGATGAACACTACTTCGAAAATGGCTAAGTATAGGCTGATGTGATGAACATTACTCAATACGCTATGAAAGTACCAATACGAATGACTAAAATCTCAAGAAGACTAAAGTGGTGAATAATACTCAGTATAATGAACAATATCAATGCTATCAACAGTACTAATATGGATGACTAACATCTCATAGTGGCTAAGTTTAGACTGAAGTTGTGAACAACAACAATGCTATGAACAGTACCAATGCTATGAACATTGCTAGTTTGACGAATAGTGTCTAGATTTCCTACTTATCATTTCTACTTGAATTTCTAGGAAACAAGTTTCTAGTAATCATGACACGTATATAATTTCATCATTATCATACCAAAACTTCACAAACAAGCATAGTAATGTCATCTTGTTCGTATGAAATCATAGTTTTATTAGAATACAACATGTAAGTATGCAAATTAGCCCTAAAAAGTAAGATAAGTAAATATGGGGATCTAGAACTCACCTTTTGAACCTCTCAAAGAAACCCTAGAACCGAGAAGATAGATCTCTAGATCTATACACTTGCACACGTAAAGTTACCAACTTTTTCCATATAGATACAACATCATTTAAAATCTTATTACTTGTCATACCCCACCGCCTTACAATTCGTGTTAGCTTTTGTCAGGTTCTACCTCTTAAAACTATATCATTATTTAATTTGAATTAATACTATGTCATTTTAATTAATCTAAATCACACCAAACTAAATAATTGATTACTAAATGTAAATATCAACTTCTAAAAACCAAAATAGTTGCTAATGACATAGTTGTATTTTTAGTTGTATTTAAAGATTTCATGTAAATAGTTTCAATACATAGTTTACGTGTGCAACTGTATAGATCTAGAGATACAACCAAAATAGAATCTGACAAAAGTTAGTAACAATACAACTAATTACTCTTAAGCCCCTATTTAATCTAGTTTAATTACTTTAATTGGCTTTTGAGCGTCAAATTAACTGATGAATCGGGTTTACATTATTGTTTGTGTATTTATATATACTAGCTTTAATAAGCCATGTATTATATGGTTGAATAAATAATATATTTAATAGAGTAAAAATTTATTGATTATAAAACGATATTCTAAGAGCATCACAGTAGGTTTCCTATTATTTTGTGAGTGAAATCTTTAAATTACATGAAATGGTTGTTAGTGGTTATGAGTGGATGATATATGAAATGTTACTGTTCACCTGTAAATTTAAAAAAACACTGTTTAGAAAAAAGTAGAGATAAAAAGTAGAAACTATCAAGAAGTGATATTCTAAAAAAATTGATATTTTATAAAGATCAAAGTAGAAACTATCAGAAAAAAGTAGAGATAAAAAGTATTGTAAAAAAATTATTTAATTAAAAGCTAGAGATAAAAACTAGTGATATTGGGTTATTCTAAAAAGGCTAACAAAACTTAAAAAGCCTAAGAAATTTTTATAACTATTAGATTAGACATTTAGTGAAGATCAAAGGCTTAGATTTATGCGGTGGAAATCTTGTAATATTATAGAAACTATCAAGAAATTGGAAGGACATTATAGTCCTTTCCACATTCAAAAACCGCTTTCGCTTTCCTTTCATCATCATCATCATCATCATCATCATCAATGCCAATAAAAAACTAACACAATTCAGAAAAACCTCATCGAAAAAATTTCATGGAAAAAGTACAGCCTTCTTCTCTGGTGACGAATAGTCCTAATTCACCACGTATTCATGGGAAAGAGATATAGGAATTTGAAGCATTTCAAATATCGCAACAAGAAGAACAACCATCAAAAGAAAGGATAATTCAAAAGAAGAAATCGTCTACTTATTCTACTGGTAAATTTCATATTTGTGTTCTGTTGTGTTATAATCGAGCCTCATTGTGTAATAATAAGTATAATGCTCTGCTTTGTAATAGTATAAAATCAAGTGATTGTTTTATTATGTAATAACATGCATTGTGTCTTAGCATATTTTGTCATTTAACTAACACCGTGTCATATATAAATGGAGCAACATTTTGTGTTCATTCTAATATGTACAAGATAGAAAGCATTGATTTGTTACGTTATAATTGAGCATCATTGTGTAATTATAAGTATAGTGTTCTTTTATGTAATAGTAATAGAATCAAGTGATTGTTTTATTGTGTAAACAACATGCCTTGTGTCTTAGGATATTATGTCTTGTTAACCAATTGTGTCATATATTAATGAAGCATCATTTTCTGATCATTCTGTTGTGTACGAGATAGAAAACATTGTGTTATGTTTGTTATAATCAAGCATCATTTTGTAATAACAAGTATAGTGTTTTGCCATGTAATAGTAATAGAACCAAGTGATTGTTTCATCATGTAAATAATATGCATTGTGTCTTAGCATTTGTTGTCTTATTAACCAACATTGTGTCATATATAAATGGAACATCATTTTATGATCATTTTGATGGGTATAAGATAGAAAACATTGTATTCTATTGTGTTATAATCTAGTATCAAAGTGTAATGATAAGTATAGTGATCTGTTGTGTAATAGTATAGAATCAAGTGATTATTTTATTGTGTAAATAACATGCATTGTGTCTTAGCATATTTTGTCTCATTAACCAATATTATATCATATGTAAATGGAGCATTATTTTGTGATCATTCTAATGTGTACAAGATAGAAAACATTATGTTCTGTTATGTTATAATCAAGCATCATTGTGTAATAATAAGAATAGTGTTCAGTTGTGTAATAGTAATAAAACCAAGTGATTGTTTTATTATTTAAATAACATGCAATTGCGTCTTAGCATATTGTGTCTTATTAACCAACATTGTGTCATATATAAATGAAACATCATTTTATGATCATTTTGATAGGTATAAGAAAAAGTGAAAGAGAATAAGTACTTCCCTAAATTCATTAATGATGAGTCAACACCAATAATGATTGATAATGAAGGAACTAATTCTACATGTTAGTGCACACTATTACTATTTATCTTAAACAATGTGTCTTATGTTTAAGAATTATCTAATACATTTTAAAATTCTTTCTTTTGCCAATGAAATGGAAAAGATTGTAGATGATGATATGATGATTATAGATTTTATATTAGACAGAAAAAGGCAATTAAAAATGATAAAACAAAAAGAAAAACCATTGAATAAAGTGACAATTGTGTTAAAGGGAAAAGAAAGTAAACATTGTGCTGAAGAAAAAGAGGGAAGAAAATAAAAAAAAGACTATCTCAAAAGAAGTAACTAAAAAGACGCAACTTGGATATTTCCCTTGCACCGGTGAAAAATTAAATGTCAGATGTTCACATTCAAATCTTATTTATCTTATGAAAAAGTTAATAAAGGAGTAAAGGAAAGCTATTAGTGAGATAAGCTTTGGTGTGTTGTGTCTGAAATTAAGCACAATACCAAGTTGTGTTGCTTTTGGGTGCTAAAAACTATGATCACAAAACAAGCATATTAAATGATGGCACCCTACACTTTCAAGTAACAACTTCCTTGATAAATGAGGTTTTGAAATACCAAATCGACCAATAAGTGTGAATCAGAAGCTTAAGCCAAACACCAATGATCCTGTTGTAAATGAATGAAGAAGCCAATTTGGACAGTACATACCAAGAAGAATTCACATAAGGGAATTTTTTAATCATATGGCAGATATAAAACACTCTGCAGGATGTTTAAGGTTAATTTATTAGTTCCTTTTTTTCACTATAATAGGGTAAGCAATGAAAACCAACACAGTCAGTCAACAGTTTTAAACATCAGCAACAATAAAGACGGACGTTAAAAGCCTAAACTGATGTGATTACATTTTGAATTGCCTGAGGAATAGGTCAGAAGAAGAACTGTTCACTGGCCCTTTAGTGGTTCTTGCGGTAAAAAAATCAAATCTATTACATTACACAATCATACATATATTATATTATACAATCATACATATTTTATTTAATATTATTTTATAGTTAACACTGATTTTATATGCATAAGAAAGAACAAGCAAAGGGAACGGTTGTTGAAAGGCAAAATTTTCTTGAAAAATATGACTATTCAATGTTTTTGGATCTTGAAGAAAAGCTTAAAGCTTCATTGATGAAAGATGAAGCAAAAGTGAACAAAAATACAACAAAGAATTTCCAAAACTAAAGTCAAAAATCAAAATATGCAGCTTAAGGGAAAGAAAGTCGAACTGGAAGGCAAAATGAAGTGTAAAGATTACACTTAGAGGCTGATGAGACCAAAGAACAACCCAAAGAGCTCTCGGCATGCACATGTGAAGTACTAGGAAAGTAAATCAGGCGATTTGATATAACTCAGTGATTATGCTAAGTATCAAATCTTCTGAAGCCAAAAGACCAATTCTTTCGAAGCCAAAGATGAAGTCTTCCAAAGCTTCAAAGACAAAGTCTTTCGAAGCCAAAGACTGATTTTTTCCAAAGACAGAGAATGCATGTCTTCTCTGACATACTTTTGACAAAAGGTGAAACAACTTTCCACTGCCATATCTGAAGACTCGGCAACTAGCATGAGTTAGTGAAAAGTCCATGCTTTTGTCAACTATAGATTAAGGTGTTGAGTCTATAACTTTCTAACTATATACTTTTATCCCTTTGTAATAGATAAGGATGTGAGTTATGTCATGTCATAGTCACTAGTCAAAAGACAATCTATATTTTGACTCTAAATTGATCTTGTTGTCTAGATTACTGTTTTCGGCTGGCCTTTAAAGTATGGCTGGCTGTAAGATGTAGTATAAAGTATCTCAAGTACTTGTATTCTAATGTAAGCTTAGTAACACTTGTAAGAACTTGAGAGCAATATACATCATTTTTGAAAACTATATTATCTTGTTCTTATTCTTTTACTAAGTGTTCTTTGTTTCATCTAACCCAGTTCCCTATTTGATTTGCTAAGTGTTCTCCCCACCTTGTGAAACTGTTGCATTGACCCCTTCACTAGTCCTGTAATTGGTATCATAGCGTTTCAGGCTGTTGATTATAAGATCTCACCATCTTAGATCTCTTCAGTTTCACAAAACACTTATAAACTCAAATGGCAGCCATCTTAAAGGCTAATATGGATACCGGTACCATGACAAAGTATCCACTAATCACTTCTAATGATTTTGATACTTGGTGCCAATGTATGGAAGGGTTCATCAAGTCTCAAGACAGCAAGATGTGGAGATCTATCATTGAAGGACCTCACATCCCAAGCACCTCTTTAGCCACTACTAGAGGTGGGATGATACCAAAGGAAATGGCTGATTATTATAAAGAAGATTGAAAGAAAACTGATGTAGATCTGAAATCCATGACTGCTCCAAACTCTATTTACAGAGGCTTCAAGAATTACAAAACTGCTAAGCAGCTTTGGGAAGCACTTAAGCTTATGTATGAGGGGTCTGAGGAAGCTAAGGATAACAAGAAAGACCTTATGAAGTAGGAGTTTGAGAACTTCACCTACAAGATAGGTGAAACCATGACTTAACAATACTTCAGATATGTTGAGGTTGTGGATACTCTAATGGATGCTAGAGTAAAACTTGAGAATAGGGACATTGTGAGAAAGTTCATGTCCTCTCTTCCCAGACAATGGACTCACTACTATGTGGCCATTAAAAGAACTGAAAATCTTACTACGCTTACTCTCACATAGCTATATGGTATCCTTAGTGGCTACCAAATAGAGATGAACATGCAAAATCCATCTAGTAGCTCTTCCAACAATCATCAGAGTTCAACCCTTTATGTGGTTGAAAGGGATAGTAGAGAACCATAACATTATCTTATCTACTACCATGACAACTCACAAAAAGGTCTTTTCATCACCTTCCTTGAGACACCCAGGGAGAGCTACATCTAAGGAAGCCCATTCCAGGAGACAAGCTCTACTCAAGCCTTTATGTATGCTGATGAAAATGGTGGCAACTTTCTCTTCACTCTTGAATACATAGGTGCTGTTTGTTTTTTCTGCAAGAAAACGTCTGTAGTATGCGGACCACATCTGCAGACATCTGTAGCAGAAGAGGTGGACCAAATGTCTACAGTCTGCAAGAAAAAGACTGTTTGGTTTTTAACATCTGCAGACTGTTAATATTACAAATCAAACAAAATCTTAAACTAAATAATATAAACCATAAATCAACTAAAACCTTAAACCAAAACACAAATTATGCTTAGGGTTTCAACATAGATGATGGTGGATTCACCGGTGGTGGGTGGGCCGGTGGTGGCGGGGTCGGCCGGTGGTGGCGGGGTGGGCCAGCGGTGGTTGAGGTGGAGGCCCAGCAGGGACGGGTGGCTCCAGCGGCGATGGAGGTCAATAGTGAGAGGGAAGGAGCAGCAGGGACGGGCGCAGGTGGGCTGCCAGAGGTGGGTGGGCAGTTGATTTGTTGCGACGGTGGTCGATAGGGGCTACGGTGGTCGATGGGGGCGATATTGGTCGATAGGGGTGGTTGCAGGGAGGTGGGCGCAGGTGGGCGGCCGTAGGTGGGTGGGCAGTTGATTTGTGGTGACGATGGTCGATGGGGGGCGGCGGTGGTCGATGGGGGGAGACGGTGGTCGATGGGGGGCTAAGGTGGTCGATGGGGGCGACGGTGGTCAATGGGGGTGGTTGAAGGAAGGCAGGCACAGGTAGGCGGCCGCAGGTGGGTGGGCGTAGATGGGTGGGCGCAGCTGGGTAGGAGTAAGTTGGGGGAAGGGGCCCGCCGGTGGTCTGGTCGGTGGGAGGAGGTGGGGCAGTGGTGCTGATACTTGAGAGGGATGCGGCGGAGCGGGGCGGCCAGTCGGAGGGCGGCGGCGTGGGCGGCGGCGGCCGGAGATGGGCTGCAGTGAGGAGATGAGAGGAGTGGTAGGTTGAAGGGTTGAACACAAATGAGAAGAAAAGTCTAAAAGGATTGGGGGTAAAGAGGTTGAGAAGATCTGAGAAGTGGTAACACCACATCTTCTCCATGCAGACGTCAGGAAGACGTTTTTAATGAAACTTCTTCCAAAAAACAAATAGTCTGCGCACTTAAAACTCTTCCAGCAGCTGCGTACGCACAGATGAAGAGGTGGGGAAGAGCTTTTGCCATGGTTTTTTTCTCTCAAACTCACCTTGAATCAACACTCAGCAAGTAGTCTATAAAGAGTTGATCACAATATACCAAGTAGCAAGCAGTAAGAAAATAAACACAGCAAGTAAATTTTCAAGGTACTTTTATATATTGCTTCTCAACTCAAAGGATTACAAGACTCTTGGACTCAAATCGCTTGTCTAAAGAGTTA
>BJCO01000355.1:0-20859 GCA_018326465.1 Flaveria floridana | reverse complement strand
AGATTACTCAAGAAATCTCCTTTATATATTTTTGAACTTAAAATCTTCTCTACGAAGAAGAATATATTTTCTTTTTATTATTTTCTTTCTATAGAGGTCGCTGTATGACCCTGTGTTTGTTGAGGATTCATATAAAAGAGATTATTTAGGTAATCTCAGGTTTCATATGTTTCCACAACAATCATAGTAAAATTAGGAAATGTAAAGAAAGCTTGTAATAGCGCTTTTGTAATGTAATGCAACATTAGATGTTTTGTAAATGAACTACGTTGTATTAAATGGCAAAAGTATTCATAGTAAAAGTTTAATGTTTCCGCTGCAAATGTACTTGACCTCTGAGATACTACATGGCATTTTCTCAAAAGCCCATGTACTTGACCATACTTTATTTCACTGTTCGACTTTATTTGATAGTACAGTTGCCAACTTTAGTTGGTGACAAAAGGTAAGTCATGGACATGTCATGACTACCATATCTTAGATAAGACATTACCTAAGATACCTTAACTATAGCTTTGTAGTATTTGCTTTAGTTATAGGGTTCCAGCTGGTATCAAAGTATAACTGGCTATAGGTGATAGTATATATAGTTTCTCATTGTAACTCTTGTAACATGCTTGTAAGAGTCTTGTAAACTTTGAGTTGAGAAGTAATATATACAAGTACCTTGAAAATTATTTCCTTGTGTTCTTAGTTAGTTAATATATTATTATCAAGTCTTTGGAGAGATTCTGCTTCATCACCATAACCGTATGAGTTTAAGTGAGTCTAAAAGAAAAACTAAGTATTAGTTACATATATCGATCTTGCAATTTGTATCTGAGCTTTTTAGGCTCTTGATTTTGTGATCTTAACATCCTAATCAACCTGTTTTTCACTCCTCCTTTCACCACACTTTAAAATGGCCCTTATTAAAAAATCTGAAGTTGAGATAAGGACGATGACTAAGCACCAATCATCACCCCTGATAACTTTTGACAATGGAGTCGACGCATATAAGGTTTCATCAGGTACATTGATGGTAGAATGTGGTTATCTATTGTCAACAATCCTTACAAGCTAAAGGTTGCTGCAATAGGAGGAAATAGTG
Source organism: Flaveria floridana (assembly GCA_018326465.1). Lineage (NCBI taxonomy): Eukaryota > Viridiplantae > Streptophyta > Magnoliopsida > Asterales > Asteraceae > Flaveria > Flaveria floridana. The sequence goes on along the minus strand of BJCO01000355.1, from coordinate 19,769 downwards.
CCATGATCGAGAAGGTTGTTAAAGACTACTCTGATGAAGACCAGAAGAAGATGGACATAGACAACAATGCTATGACTAGTTTTTTGACTACTATACCCAACTCCACCATGGTGGGGTTGGAGCGTTGCAAGTCAGCTAAAGAGTTGTTTGATGCACTGTCTCAGATGTACTCTAACTCTAATTATTCAAAGAAAAATTCACTCAAGCAACAGTCTGAGAATTTTACCTACATTGCTGGAGAGACCCTCTGCCAACAATACTCCAGGTACATGGATCTTATGGCTTTCCTTCAGTTTGTCGGAGTTGCTATTAACTTGAGAGACCTCTTAAGGAAATTCATGAGTGCACTCCCAAATGAGTGAATGTTATACTATGTGTACATCAAGAGGACAGAAAATCTAAACTCACTCACCATGACTAAACTATATTGTATCCTTGATATATACTGTGTAGAGATGGAAAACAAGAGGGGTCATCTGATGAGCAGACCCTCAAGCCTTCCTGCTTGCAACACTTTACTGGTTGCTGAAGTCTTAGGACCCACCCAACCTCAATAGTACCTGATATATTCTCAGTAGCCATCCTATTCTTCAGGACCCTACATCACATTTCCTGAGACTCCAAGGTCTTAACAGGCTCAGCAAGGTTCTTTCCAGGACAGTTGTGCCTTTGTCTCAAGAAATGGGTAGTGTAGTGATCATCAGTTCTACTTTGATGAACCAAGGGATGGAACAGAAGATCAAAGAAGATGCTGCAGCCCAAGCCTCCTCTTCACAAACACCTATTGACACCCTATGCATAAAATTTGGTTCAATAAAATCCTTATTGGAAAAGCCCAAGACCAACAAGGCTTGGGTTTCCAATAAAAACTAACTTCTTCACCTTATGTGTGGGGACATCCATATGACTAGAACAATAATGTTTGGATTGTAATTGAATGCTCCAGGCACATGACTAGGAAAAGATCTCTCCTTTAACAATTTCAACATTTTGATGGAGGTCATGTTCAGTTTGGAGGTGAGGCTAGAGGATACATTTCTGGTAGAGGGAGTGTATCTAATGGCAAGTTAAAAGTTGACAAAGTACACTTTGTCAAACAGCTTGAGCAGAATCTTTTAAGTGTTTCTCAATTCTATGATCAAAATAATCAAATGCTTTTCACTAAACACAAATGCATTATCCTCAAACTTGGGATGACCATTCCTTCAGAAATGGTGCTTCTTAGATCTCCCAGGAAATTGGATATGTACAAGTTGGATATGAACTATGCTTCCTAAATAGAAGAAGTATAATGCATTGTTTCCAAAGATGATGGTGATGAGTCAACACTATGGCATAAATGAAGGTGTCATGTCAATTTTAAAAGGATGAATATATTGGTTACAAATAACTTGGTACATAGTTTACCTAAAAAGGAGTTTTTCTACAAAAATAACTGTGTTGCATGCCTGAAAGGGAAGCAACAGAGAGCATCTCATAAATCCAAAGTTGTTAACTCTATCACCATCCCATTACACTTATTGCACATCGATCTATTTGCTTCAACAAGTATAATGAGCACTAGATGGAAATCATATTGTCTTGTGATAGTTGATGATTTTACAAGATTTACATGTGTATTCGTTATAAGAACTAAGGATGAAACTGATGAAATGTCAAAATCTGCTATTCTTAAAATAGAAAATCAAATTGATAACAAGGTAAAAATAATTAGAAGTGATCAAGGGACTGAGTTTAAGAATGAAGTTCTTGACTTATTCTGTAACTCAAAACGGATTGCCAGATAATACAGTGCTTCTAGAACTCCTCAACAAAATGGTGTTGCTAAGAGGAGGAACATGACACTTATTGAGACTGCTCGGACTATGTTGGTTTATTCAAAGCTGCCTCTAACTTTTTGGGCAGAGGTAGTCAACACTGCATGCTATGTGTAGAATTGAGTCCTTGTTGTTAAACCACATGGAAAAATCCCTTATGAGCTATAGAGCAAGAGACTGCCATTCCTTGGCATTCTAAGGTTATTCCTTATGCAATCATGTTCGCAGCAGGTGTACCATACTTAACACAACAGACAATTTGGCAAATTTGCTAAAAAGTCGAATGATGTTATCTTTGTTGGATATTCCTCCATCTTTATTGCTTATAGAGTTTATAACATCAAAAATCAACTAATTGAAGAATCATCAAATATTTTTATCAATGAGCCACACCTTGTGTTAAGGAGAATGGCCCTGACTACATTTTTGACTTAGAATTGTTTCCCAACTATTCTAATCCATCTTGTGAGAATGTTTCAGCTAGAACAGGTACTCAAAATGATTCTGATCAACTATTTAAGTTACCCAAACCTTGTTCAAGTTCTCCAAGACTAACTGAAGATCCGGTTCCAACTATCTTAATATCAAATAGCATAACTATTTCAAGAGATATTGAAGCCTCAACCAGTGCTCCGCCCAGTGAGCCTTAAAACTCATCCGGTGACACTACACAACACCCGGTTGATTGAAGTAGTATTTTGAAGGAACTTGCAATTGTTAATGCTACTTCTCATCCAATAATTGATGATGATGTTTCTTTTTCTTTCAATCAGTCCTCATTGAATGAGTTTGAAACAATAGCTTGTCCAAGTGTTCATGCTCTTGAGCTAAATATATCCAAACTGGATTTATCTTTGCAAGTGGAAGTGATTCCTAGACTTAGGATTCACAACACTCATCTAGCTGAGAACATCATAGGAGAAGTCTTTGAAGATGTGAAAACAAGGGGACAAACTCACCATGGAAATGTTTGCCTATAATCATGCTTCTTGTCTCAGATGGAACCCAAGAAAGTAAAAGAAGCCTTAAAGGATAGTAGCTGGGTTCAGTCAATGCAAGAGGAGTTGCTTTAATTCAAGAGATAAAAGGTTTGGTGGAAGGATCCTCTTATGGCAATACAAGAAGCAATCCTGTGTCTCTACATCTACTGCTAAAGTTGAGTACATTGTTTGTGCAAGTTATTGTGCTTAGCTACTGAGGATTCAAAACCATATGCTGGACTACGGATTCAACTTTATGAGAACTCCTATCCACATTGACAACAATAATGCTATCTCAATTACTAAAAATTCTAATGAAGCACTCCAATACAAAGCACGTTGATATCAGGTACCATTTCAGTAAAGATGTTCAAGAGAAATTCTGATCAAACTAATCAAAGTTGATTCAAATAAGCAATATGCTGATTTGTTTACTAAAGCCTTTTATGAACAAAGATTTTAATATCTCATAACAGCTATTGGGATGATAAACATTGATTAGTCTATCTTACTTGAAAACCATTTTGAAATGTGTAATGTATTTTGTCATAACAATCAAACCCTATTACAACATGTTAAAATTTTATGAGTATGAGTTTTCCCAAAGAGGAATTAACATTCGAAAGATGATTTCCATATCTTCCGAAGCTAAATTCCTCCATGGGAAATCTTTTTCCCGGAAGAGTTTTTAGTCTCGGAAGAAGCGATTGACAATCTATCAGATCTACTTCTGAAACTTATAAACACTTTATTGTTAAACCCATTTTAATTTTGGAAGTAAGAAATTACCTTCGGAAGTGAAGTTGGCTTTGAAAGATGATTACCTTCGAAAATCTCTTATGCTTGAAAAATGACCTTACAGTGTAATGGAAATATTTGGGCACCACAATTGTAAAAAGGAAATATTTTCCTAATGATATCATAATATTTTAAATGGATTTAACCTTAACGCCCTTTCAAATCATACCCAAACTGTCACTTCACCTTATCCATCTGCCACTTTCAGCCATTTAAATATTTCGACTTATCTGTTTTAATCTTTTTACCAAAATACTGTTCGAAGCTTCCTTCACCCCAAAGCCATCTTTTTCAAACTTATTTCCTATGTTCTTACCTTACATTGGTACATAACCCTTAACATAACCAGGTCGTATTCCTTGACTCATCTAAGGATGCTAAATTCTTAGAAATTATCTCGTTTCTTACCCAATCTACTAACTACACCGGTTTGACTACGAACCCCACCATTTATTTGAATCATATGGAAGAATTTTGGGGTAACGCTCAAATCGTAATCCTAAATGGAGTTAGGGTTATTAGGTCGAGCATTTTTGTCCATGAGTTGATCGTAACAGCACAACTCATCAGGGAGCATCTTGAGCTCCATGATGAAGGAGATCCTACAAAGTTCCCCAAATTAGACCTAGATGACACATATACCCAAACAGGATATGGTGGAGATGTGAGCAGGTCTACAGATTACAAGTTTAACTTCTCATATAACTGGAAGTTCTTTCTCCATGTTGTTCTCCACTGCTTGTCATATAAATCTGAGGGATGGGATCAAATCCTATATGAAATAGGATGCCTAGTTCATGGTTTGGTGAAAAGGCTCTGCTTTAATTACTTAAGGTTTGTGCTGACTAACCTTATGGAAACCTTCAGAGGGACACATTCTTCATGTATCCTAGGTTCCTTAAGCATATTATCAACTGTGAGTTGGACCAGAGTCAGCTTGTCTATGAAGACACACTGAGCTTCTTCTAGGTATGATTGAGCTAATGGCTCCTGGTCACATCCCTGTTAACCCCACAGGTGATGAACCAGCACTAGCAACTACCCTTACTTTGCCAATTCTACCTGCTCACCCCATCAAACATACATATCAAAGGCGCACCAAACAAACCCTTGTTCAATCTACTCCTGATTGAATAAGTCCCTTATATTCAAACAAAAAATACAAGAGTGGAAACATAGGCTCCCACTCAATGAGAGGTCTCACCATCTTTTTCCTTTGACCTCAATATGAGATTTGAGTTTCCTCATTCTCAATTCCCTAAGCCCAAAGCCAAAGCTAAAAGCCCTCAGGATGAGTCACAATACTCTCTTGAGATGCCAAAAAGGGACAGCCCCACCAAAAGCTCAATGCCAATAGATGTTGACCAAATGCCCGGGTCATTAGGTATAACTTCCATATCCTTTACTAACCTTGAAATAAGAACTGATGAGAAGATTACGTCTCTTCATGGCAATGAAGTTAATCCACAACACCCTCTAATGGATCAATAGAGCCTACATGGACCTCTTATCTCTAACCCCCATCAGCAAAGCGCAACTAAGGTGGGTCCTACGGATATGGAGGGGACTCCTGTAGATTCAGCTGAATCTACTGAAGGAGCCTCATTGGATCCTCAGGCTAGTAGTACCATCTCTAAGACTAAATATATAGCAACCATACCCTTTGATGAGTATGAAAGAGACATCTCTAGGGAAGGGAAGCCAGGGTGCCAAGAAACCACGTCTGGTGGTGAGGATGAACATACTAGGAATGTTACCTCATCTCCCCATGATTCTTCAAAAGAAGATGAGGGAAGTTTTTAAATCATCATTAAAGACCTACTTTCTAAAGTCTCAAACCTTGAATCAAAGGTTAAGACTTTAGAGGATAGATCCACCACTTAACAACTTGAGATTGAAAATCTCAAAGCTTAATTAGCTGAGAAACAGATTAAGAGGTCTATCAGGCATGTATCTATTTAGGTCTTATTGACCTCTCCCTCTAGCTCATCTATCTCTCAAGATGATGCTATCAAAAAGGGACAGAGTGTTCATAGACAAACATTTGTGAAACCACAGAGCCAAGCTTTAACACTCTCTATCTACAAGATACGGGGTCCCAAAGCACCAGTTTTCCCTGAGCCTCCTGAAATTGCCATACAAATGGAACCAAGGATGCTCAGAGATTACTAATTCAACATTTCAGATTAATTGAGCTTGGATCATATGATTCATGTTGTTTAGTTCTAGAAATCAAAATGAAGATGGGTAGACGTGTGTGAATCAAAGAACAAAGAGATGGATCATAATGATGTTATGATTTCATTGATGTTGATAAACAAGTTACAATGAGAATCATAGATGGCTGATGAAATCAAACCTACCCAAAGGAGAGGATTTCTCTTTGGGTGGTGATTCATACCATGAGAAACACACACATAAAAGGCACACTTGCAAAATGCACTAATGGGTCTAGTTATATTATTATTAAAACATGACCTAATTTCGACTTTTCTAATTATCTTGATCTTGAATTTGTAATGTTGTATTGTCTTGTATTGTTGTTTTTGTTGTAATCAACTTGGGGTCTGAACTTGTTTTTGTTGTATAATACTCCCCCTAAACTGATGCTTGCAAAACCTTGAATTTGAAGATCTTCTCTATCATATGTCTTCTTGATCAACTAATATTCTGACACAATTAACTGATATTCTCCCCCTCAGATTAAGCTCCTCCTAATATATGTTTGACAATGTTTAGAATCTCTTGAGAATACTTCTTGGTATTGGATATGGGTTATATAACTTTTGGATTACAGTTCATATCACAACTCAAGCATTAGAATGTATTAGGCATATGGTGAGGCTTTGAACTTCAATAAACTACATGAGGAACATGAATCAATGTTGAACACACTTCCAGTCTTTTGAAATAACTTTATAAATAACATTCTTCAGATAATGAGTACTCCCTTGAATAAAGTCCGGCTAACTATCCGCTCAGTGGTCAGACACGGGTGCAAAACATCATCAAAAAAAACGTGAGCCCAAGTACTTCAAAAAAGGCATCTAATAGTTGTACAAGTCCTTGGATGAATCTTTGAAAAAGTGACCAAAGTTGATTTCTATGTTTTTTTCACTTTCATGATCAAAATGGATGTGCTTGTTGGTTGCTATCATCCATATTTATGTTTTTCTTTTCTTTTTCAAGTCCTCTTTATCTGCTGTTCATAAGCATTTCTTGCAACACATCAGTATTTCTTTGCTAACTCATCTGTATTTTTTTGCAAAGCATCTACATTTGTTTACAAGGCATCCGTATTTGATTTCTATGCATCCACATTTGATTTCAATGAATCTACATTTGTGTTTAAACTACTCGCATTTGTTTACAAGTCTACTGCATATGTGACAAGGCATCCGTATTTGTTGCCAAGTCATCCGCATTTGGTGACAAGTCATCTGTATTTGTGTATAACATATCCGCATTTGTGGATAACACATCAACATTTGTGTATAACACATCCGCATTTGATCATGCTTCATCCGCATTTGTTTTTGTTCATCCGTATTTATTTATTTTTACACTTGAACAAATTCGATTTCAAACTATAGTGCAGGTTAGGAAATCAACAGTAGCTTCCATTTCTTCATCTTTTCTTTGTTTTTATTGATAATCATGTTTAATTGCATTAAATTTTGAAGGAATGATCCAGGGAATGATTATATTTCTTCAAATCATTCCATATTAGAACGGATCTGATGATTTTTCTTCTTGATTTTGAGATGAACAAATGGGTTTTCTTCTTTTTTGATGATAATCTTGTTCAATTGCATTGAATTTTGAAGGAATAATCATGAATGTTCACGATTCTTCAAATCATACCATAGTTGAAAAGATTTGTCGGGTTTTCTTCTGATTTTGGGTATGAACAGATAGGTTTTTGATGAACAGGGACTTTGTTCATCATTTTTCTTCTTTTCTTTATTGTTCTTGACATCATTAAAGATGAAATCAGATCTGAAAACTAGATAAATCCTTCAATCAATAGCTCTAAAACCATTTTGCTAAATCAATATTTTAGATTTATTGAGCTTAGATCTTAAAATTCATCTCGTTCAAATCTAGAAATCAAAATTAAGATGGGTGGACATGCGTGAATCAAAGAACAACGAGATGAATAATAATAATGTTATGATTTCATTGATGTTAATAAACAAGTTACAATGAGAATCATAGATGATTAATGAAATCAAACCTACCCAAAGGAGAGGATTTCTCCTTGGGTGGTGATTCACACCATGAGAAACACACACACAAAAGCCACACTTGCAAAAAAATGCACTAGTGGGTCTATTTAAATTATTATTACAACATGACCTAATTTTGAGTTTTCTAATTGTCTTGATCTTGACTTTGTCATGTTGTATTGTCTTGTATTGTTGTTTTTGTTGTAATTAACTTGGTCTCTGAACTTGTACAATGAGATCTTCAGTTGGTTGTAATTATGATTTGGTAAGCTTCAATTTATTCCATTGTTGAACCCCAACAGAGATCTCAACAGGGTTTTCTCCAAGTTCCTAATGACATCTCCTTTGGATCAGCCTAGACCTGATGCGGCTATGATATACTTTAGAGCTGAAGAGATTTAGAGGCTAAGTGCACCTTCTACCACTGTGGAAAAAGTTGGTCAACCTAATTACCACATGGAACTAGAGATTTATTTTGAAGGGTAAATGATGACTGATGGCCGAGCAACTAAAACAGTTGGGGACACATAATGCATTCCTTTAGACTTCCAAAGCTGAAGTCAAAGGCTCTAAAGAACAATTTCAATCTTCTGAAGCTAAGATGGAAGCTAGAAAAAGTCTGTTCTCCTTGTCCAATGACCTAATTATCACATATACAATTCTAGAGCTAGCATATGAGGTGAATAGTGAGTACATTCTCAACCTACCCCTAGCTCAAACAACTTCACTATCTCCAACCACCATCTCTAAACCTGAATCCTCCACTCAAGAACACCAAAGTCTGGCACTTTCGAAGATTTCAAACGAAAGAAGAAGATAACTGCGGAAGAGCTTAAGGACGAGGAGAGGATTGAGAAACTTAAAAGGAAAGGTAGACTTCCAACTGGGAAGTTACTAGCAAGGAGTGGCAAAATAGCTGCAGCCAACTTTGAGGCTGCCAACAATAAAAGAAGGGTAGAGATCATTGACAAGCTTATCAAGCTTGGAGCTGTTAGTGAAGATGTGGTCCTGGTACCACTAGAAGAGGTAATTAATCTAGAAAAGGTAACCATGCTCCTGATTGAATAAAGAGAAGAAGCAACAAGGCTGGCCTTAGAGGAGAAAATATAAAGGAAGAAAAGGGAAGTTGAGCTACAGCATAGGAGGGAAAGGATAATTTTCCTAACCTCTAGGGATTTCTCTCTTGAAGAACTATCTCCATGTGATAATGATACGATCTTATGGCTCTTCAGCAAAAAGCAAGATCAACTAAAGAAAGAGAGAAAGAAAGATGCAAGGGAAAAAGTGAGCGAGAAGAAGAGGAAAGGAGAAGAAACAGGGGTCATTGCTTCCAAGAAGATAGGTAAGAAAGCCTGGATGAAGGATTATCTCCAAGCTTATGATTTCTCTAGTAGGCAAGTAGGACCTATGTCTGAAAAGACAATACAATGACATGTTAGTAACATCAAGGCTGTTATTCGCTTGGTAAGAAGGTAGGAGATGTACAGAAGTGGATAGAGGATGACCATCAAACCGACACCTCAACCCTAACCTACAACCCAAACTTAACCTTAACATCAACCTAAGCCTTTCCCATTTTCTTTCCCAATCAAAACTGAACCTTCTTTCGAACCTTACACCCCTAAACCAACACCATCCATCATACCTACCTCATCACCACAACCACCTCAACTACTCATCTTTCAACCTAAAACACTACCTAGAACCCAAACACCATTACCTACCCAACAACCATCCAAACCATCCTATCAGCCTTCTAAACATCTCTCCTTAGAGGAGTTTATGGAGATCAAGATGAAGCTCATCAAATGCACAACCTTGAGCGATATCTCTTGTGAGGAGGAATCTGTCAAGCAGACTTATGTTGATGGATCCTCATGTGCCTCACAAGAGATCAATTCCTTGATCTACCAAGGGGAACACTGGACCAGGCTGTCAAACTCCTTGGCCTTAACTTAGATTCACTCAATGATGAAGAGAAGAAGCTAAGATGGAAGTTGGTGACTTTGTTGGATACTAAGAAAGGGGACAAAGTAGTAAGTAAACCCTTAGTGAGAAGAAAGAAGATTGTCCAATGGAGGTTTGAAGGCTTGTGAATCCTCAGATCACAATTAGGAATTATCATTTTTAAACAAAATCAAGTTAATGTTTGCTGAATCAAAATTAACCTTGATTAATTGTTTGATGAATGATATCAGATATAATGAATGATGATTATGAAGAACACAATGATTGAACACAATTAATAAGCAAACAGGATTTGATTCAAATGTATTTCATTAAAAATGATAAATGATTACATATGAATAAATAATGAATGCTATAAACAATAACTACTTTGAACGTCTTGATGTTCATGTGTCGGCTGCTACGGTTTATGTTTGTGTGAATTGATATGATGTTTGGGTTTGTCGTTTGGGTTTGTCGTTTGGGTTTGCCATTTGTTTGTTCATGTGTTTGTGTTTGTCTCTTGTGTCTATTGTCCGTCACTTGATGTGAAACCTAGGATCCATATTTATAGGCACGTGTGTTTCAGTTAAGAAAACACCGGATCTCTTGGGATTTCCACAACCGTCTTGTTGACGTGTTGACTTGTTGACTTGTAACACTTGTATTATTTTAAATACAACTGTTTAGACTCCACAGCTGCATAGTCTTCCATAAGTAATTGTTAATAAGCAGGAGTCTAGTTCTTCAGAAGCTATCTTGTTCTTCCGAAGTTACTTTGTTCTTCCGAAGCTATCTTGCTGTTCCGAAGTTACTTTGTTCTTTCGAAGCTATCTTGTTCTTCTGAAGGGATCAGAGCTGGTTGTTCATCCGTAGATGATCTTCGGATGTATTTTACTTATAAGAAACAAATCTATGGAAGAACAAAATGTTCATCCATAGACGTTTCTTACACTTGATCAATTTCAGTAATTCACCAATGATAATAGTTGTACCTGCACTCATACATAAATCAACACACATATGGGTTAACCTATATACATAATACATACATCAAATGATGAACTATAATCATTCATTACAAGTATTGATTAAATTTCTAAGCCTATACAAAATTCTCTTGATCTATTGTTCCTAGATCTAACAATACTCCCCCTTAGGCTTAGACACTTCTAATTAGGTCTTCAAAACAAGTAGCTCCTTTAATCTTGACACCATCTTCTTGTTGAAATAAGATACTACATCTTTTTTATCATCATATTTGTACTTGATCACCATTCTACATATCTTTTGAAGTGTCTTAAAACATAGCCCCAAGATATCTTCTTCAGTTGTTAGTTTTTCCAACACACTTTGATGATGAACTATTTCAAGCTCATCTTCTTTTGAGACTCTTAGTTCTGATACTTCTTTAACTTTAGCTCCTTTCAAAAGCCCAGCATTATACCTTCTTTTATTATTCTTCCGTGGAATTGTATTTGTTCCGTAGATTTCAATGCATAGTGCATCCGTAGGATATCTGCGAATGCCTAACCTAAAACTGAAAGTTTGAATTGAAGTATAACTTGATTTCCATAGGCTACCAATCTATGGAAATAAATTATACTTGTAAAATATCAACTCATTTGTAGGTTACCAATCTAAGGATAGTCATATTGTACTCCCCCTTAAGTTTTGCTCCGTAGCTTCCGATGATGTTTACAATGCACTGTAGCTTCTGCTGATGCTAAGTTTTGCACTATGGCTTCTGCTGATGTTTAACAAGGCATGATTGAAACTTATTTTTTTGTATTGTTCTAATCAATTGATAGAACTATTTATTGCTATTGGGCTTTGTTGACTTTGTATTTATGACAATTATGTACAAGAAGGTTTTTTAAAGGCTTCATGTATCCAAAAACCAACTTAGTACTCAGGTTCAGGCTCCTTTATGTTGACAATTCATTAGACAGTTTTATTGTTAGTTATTTTCATGATTCTACTCCCCTTAAATTTTTGATCAATGATGAACAAAAACATTTATCATAAATTTATAAAAAGAATATCATGAAACACACACGTCTCTCCAAACATGCCAAACAGAAAGCAATCAAGTTAAAATACATAAAATTGAAATGAGAGCTATGTACAAGCATATATACATATAGAATGGGATTATAATATTACATTAAGCATCTTCCTGATTGATGTGTTTGATAAATTCATACCTGATTTTAGTTCGGATTACAAGTATATTTATCCACTTAAATCCATACAAGAGTATTATGTCAACTAGGCATGTTGTTTATCATGTTTTTATGTTTATTAAGAGGTAACTGTTATGGGCTTCAGATTCAATTAACTTAGATTTTGTCCTCCCTTTATGAGTAAAATCATCACCTTTTCACACTTAGAACTATGTACTTTAAGTTACAAGTTCTATCTTGAGATGCATTTGACATCTCATTAATGAATTTATGTAGAAGCTCTAAATTTAATGTACAATTGATCAAAGAGGATTCTTTTGAGAGCTTAGATATGATCATCAACAGGTCACTAGGTCTTTACTTCCGTAAAACAAAGGTGCCTTTAACCCAGGTCATTGTTTATACAAAATAGAGGGTTGATTAGGATCATGATCTTTTCATACACCCAGGTCATTGTTTACACAAAACAGAGGGAATATGATTTGCAAAGATAGACATTATAAAGTGTTGGTACTTAGTGTGCTTAGATGACTGATTTGGTCACATCAGAATAAGACTTGCTTGTTGTATCCTCCTCCCACAAATAGTTACTTTATATTATGTTTGGCATGCACTTAGTGTAGTTTCTACTCAGGATGAACCTACTCACATATCAAGAAACTTGATCAGATTTTAATGATTCTAAAGAATTAAGGAAGAAGCAAAGGCATAGTGTACTATAACTTCCTAAACATATGTTATGCATAATTAGAAGATAGAGATAGAAAGGCAATATAATTTTTTATTCTAAGCTTTGGAAGATGTTTTAGAATTTCTTCCGAATGCAATCGTAAATATTCCGAAGGATAATTTTATTATTATTACCATAAGTATTTACAAGGATAGACACATGCTTTTCTTGTTTATAATGACTAATCTAAGTTAATCATACCTAGAGACTCAATTAGAAAATTAAATTTAACTGAATCAAAGGCTTTAGTTAATAAATCAGCAAGCTGATTTGTTGTATCCACTTTGACTAACTTGATCAAACCTTTTTTTGAGAAATCTCTCAAAAAATGGTATCTTATTTCAATGTGTTTTGTTTTACTATGTTGCACTGGATTAGTAGTAATAAACATAGCAGCTGAGTTGTCAGTGTAAATTGCAGTATGAAGGAAGTTGTAACCATAATCAAGTAATTGGTTTTGCAACCAAAGCACTTGAGAGCAACCAGCTGAAGCAGCTATGTACTCATCCCTCAGCTATGGATACAAATACATTTGTTTGCTTCTTGCACTACCATGAAACTAGTCTTGGTCCTATGAATTGACATCTACAAGTTATGGATTTTCTGTTATTATTGCAACCTCCATAGTCACTATCTGAATATGAGTAAAGAGAAAAATCACCATCCTTTGGATACCAAAGTCCAAGAGCAGGTTTTCATTTTAGATATATGAAAATCCTCTTCACAACATTCATATGAGATTCTCTGGGATCTGAGTGGTACCTAGCACAAACACATACAAAAAACATAATGTGAGGTCTACTGGCAGTTAAATACATAAGTGATTCTATCATTGATCTATATAATCTTTGATCAATAGATTTTCTGGTAAGATCAGGTACAATTTTATCAATTGTTGAGGCTGGTGTTTTGCACGAAGATGTATCAGCTAGGTTGTACTTCTTTAATATTTGATGTATGTACTTCTTTTGATTGATGAAAATGCCATCTGTCTTCTCATGAACTGGTAGACCAAGGAAGAAAGTTAATTCTCCTATTGAAGTCATTTGAAACTCAGATTTCATCAACTCTTCAAAGCTTACGCATAGTGTCTTTTTAGTTGAGCCAAATATAAGGTCATCAACATAAATTTGAACAACTAAGAGATCTTGATGTACTTGTTTGAGAAAGAGAGTCTGATCAATGGTTCCCCTTTTGTATCCATGCTTAAGGAAGAAAGAAAATATTGTTTCATACCACTATGTTGATGCTTGATGAAGACCATACAAAGTTTTGTCAAGCTTATATACCCTGTGTGGGTAATAAGGATCATCAAATCCAGGAGGTTGTGATACATAGACTTCTTCATCAGTTTTCCCATACAAGAAAGCACATTTGACATCCATTTGATAAATAGTGAACTTCTTATATAATGCATATGCTAGGAATACTCTTATGGCTTCAAGTCTTGCAACTGCTGCAAAAACTTCATCATAGTATATCCCTTCTTCTTGTCTGTAACCTTGTGCAATCAACCTCGCTTTGTTTCTCACAATAATACCTCTGTCATCTAGTTTATTTTTGAAGAGCCATCTTGTTCCAATTAGATGTTTACCTTCAGGTAAAACATTTAGATTCGAGACTTTCTGCTTTCTGAATTGTTAAAGCTCTTTTTGCATAGCTTCAATCCAACTATTGTCCTTTAGAGTAGCTATGATGTTTGGAGGAACTACTTGTAAAAGAAAACAAATGAATAGACAGATGTTTGCAGCTCCACCTTGACTTCTTGTGGTTCTTTTATATAGATCACCAATCATGTGGTCTATTGGATGTGTGTTATGAATTCTTGTTGTTAGAGTAGATTCAACTAGAATAGATGATTCCAAGTTAGTCATATTCATTGATGCAGATGGATTCAATCTAGCTGATGAATTTAGGAAGTAATCTAAGTGTTCCTCTTGTTTACATTGGGTATGGAATGATCTTCATGATTCGAATCATCAGGAGCATCAATAATTATCTTCCATAGGAATTTCACTGGAAGCAATTTGGTCTTCCGTAAGAGTTAAAGGAACTTCTACAGATGATGTATAAGGATTTGCTAAATCATCTCCAATGTTTGTTATATCTTCTTGAAAACATGAAACACCTATTGAGACATTATTCATATCTCTGGATGCATGACATGTATCTGCGTATGTAGAGGTAGCAGCTGCAGATGTAGTGTTTTCATCTGTAGATGTGTGTCCATGAGGCTGGACTTGTGTGAAGCATCATGGTTGTTATTTGTTGTTTCTTTTTCCATGATACTTGATGAGTGTTTTCTTGGAGGATCAGCAAATAGTGATACTTCATTCATATTAGGGGGAACAAACAGATAGCATGTATCATCAGATCATGCATTATTCAAATAACCTGAGTTAAATGAATCTGTTAGACCATTTATATCAAACAACCATATGATCCTTTTATAGATTTAGGAAATAAGGACTCATCAAATAATACATTAGGAGTTTCTTCCATAATGTTATGTTGTGGAATGTAAATCCAATAAGATTTAGATGTTGAAGAATATCAAACAAAGAAACCATCATAGGCTTTTTCTAAAAATTTCCTAATTGTTCTTTTGTGTTTAATATAGATACATGACACCCAAAAGCTCTAAGATATCCTATGTAAGGTTTTATTTTAAATAAAATCTCATAAGATGTTTAATCAATGTCCTATTTTGAGCATTGCAAGTTGTATTCACTACTTCAGCCCAAAAGGTGATTGGTAATTGTGAATCAGCTAGCATTGTTCTTGCTGCTTCGATAAGTGTTCTGTTTCTTCTTTTAGTAACTCCATTCTATTGTGGAGTTCTTAGTGCACTGAATTGTCTTGCAATACCTTTATTTCTGCAAAAAGAATGGAAGACGGTATTTGTTAGGACCGTGTACACACGGAGTACTAACTGATTATGTGTTGTTACCAGATCAAATAGTGCGGGATTCTATTTGATTGGCGATCCAATCATGAGAACGTTAACCTGATCGATATAAGATTGATCTAAATGTTAAGAAGGAATAAGAATCGATCAAGAATAGACTTTGATGTTCGATTGGCTTTCTTGGATGTTCTCAAAGGCTAGGGTTCGTGAAATTATGAAGATTTCTCAAGTGTTCTATTTTTACACGAATTAAGTTGTATTTATAGGTTAGGGGTTTCCATTCATACAACTGAACCATTAGCATTGTTCAGTCGTGCGAATGAAACATACTACTATGTCATATGCATGACTGAAGCTTCAATCGTGCGACTGAGTCAATCTTATGTCTCAATCATATGACTGATCCAGTCTCCTGGTTCAGTCGTACGATTGGTCCATAAGCATCATGTATTCATGCGTATGGTCCATAAGTATGGTCGTTTAGCATGAATACTCATCCGACAAAGTTGAACACAATTCTCAACCATTATTGACTAACAACCATGCATAAAAACCTCAGACCTATATATTAAGTTCATACACAATAATAATTAAACATTAATAAGCATTAACCACATATTATATTGCATTCAACCATTACATTACATATGTGTAATGTATGAAAGACTTTTACATTTAATCTCATAAACTAGGAACACTATCTACAAACTCGCCCTTGGGCCTAGTTTACTCTATTGTCTAACATTCTTCATATGCTCTTGAAATCTCTTGTACTTCTCTTCTCTTGTGACTCATGCATGTATCTCGAACGCGAAACAGAGCCATAAAACGTGTTGGAATTAAAGAGCTTTTATAATATCTTGCGTGTTATAGAACAGTGGCCACCTGTATAAGGTGTAGACATCTTCTGCAGACAAGTTTGTAAGCCACATAGGGTCAAATACCCGGATAGTCTCTATCTTTCCATTTTTGTTTAACACTATGACTACTTCTCCCATCCTCCAATAATAATACCACTATTTAAAGTGTGGAGTGAAGTACTTAGGCATTTCCCGCAAGGCAATCTTTGACATTGTGCGTGGAGGACTCCACTTCAACACAACCTTTGGTCTTCCAGATATAGGATCAACCTCAGTCTTATGAATAAAACATTTTGGTTGTTAAGGCTAAAAGTTGACACATCTGGTGTGGTATTCTTTCTTCAGTGCTTTCTTAAACCATCCCTACATCTTCCTTAGGTTGGCATCCAAAAGACCTAAGTTAGCCAATCTATTCAGCTCAAAACCAGGAAGAGTCTTCAGATCATATGGATATCTGAAGTACTCAATCCCATTCTCTCTCTTTACAGCATAGACATTTAGGTCTTCAAAATAAGCCCATGCAATAATTTTGTTAGACACCTTCTAATGTTCCTTGACTCTATACAGTTTGGTGTAGGCATTTTGCTTTTCAGGTGCATGTTGGGCTTTCATTTCAGCAAAACAAGCTGCCCATTCAGTTCTCCGGATATCAACGTTTGTGTATGAATCTTGGGCTGTGCTTTCTTCTTTTTCCTTTTCTTTCTCTACTTCATCCAGCTTCTCAAAAGCAGCACTGCCAAAAGTATCACCCAAGTTGGGTATAACATTACCTTCGTGGTTAGTGTACTCTGGATAATGCTCTGCATTGACATCTTCTATCTCTATTTCGTCTATATCATTCAGCTCATCGTCACTTGCCACATCAACTGTTGGAGTATCTTTGACCAACTCATCAGGATTCACCCTGAATATTTTAGCAAGCTGTTCATCCGTTAGGTCATGTATGATCTCTCCCTCTTTTGGAGTGTAGCTCACTGATCTTCTGACTATCCCTTGCAAGTCAAGAATCATGGTTAATTGAGTCTTGACCTGCTAAAGGGGTTGGACATCAAATTCATCTATCTGTTGAGCTTCATCTGTTTGATTAAACATTAAGCACATCACACATAAGTCATTATATAAAACATTAAACACCAATAATCATTAATTACATTAATGCATTACATATTTCAACTACAAAAGTTTTAAATACAGTAACATCTAAGAATTACTTTTGACTTGATCAGGCTGTTCTCCAGCTGGAGGAGCTGAGGATGAGGCTCCTCAATCCTGATTTCACTTGGTGCGCCTCTCCTAAGCTGATGGATTTGAGGATGATATAGCAGCATCACCTTCTTGCTCATCCTCATCATCTTTATCATTTCTTCTCGGTCCAGCTCCCTCATCCTCCTCAGAATCATCCTCATCCTCATCATCATCGTTATCATCATCATCATCACCATTACCATGTTAAATCTTTAAAGGTTCACTCTTAGATCCCTTCAGCTTTAATAATATCTTCTTGTTTTTCTTCTCCAACTCCTTTATCTTCTTCACCGAGGCCAGCACCAGCTCATTTTGGCTTTTAAGTGCTTGGTGGGCTTGGCCTAATGCTCTCTCGTACTGAGCATCCTTCTCACTCATATGTGCAATTTGCTTCATTCTCAGATCGTCTGTTGTAAGTAGCTTCAGCACTAGTCTCTTGAGGTTGGCTAGTTGTACCTCTAACCCAATTATGGGTAGAGTAGAGCTAGGTGTAACTGTGGTTTGGGTGGAAGGACCTGCTTTGTGAGTGGTGGCTATGGTGGTAGATGTGGTGAATATGGGTGGTGGAATGGTAGTGGGATAAGGTGGAGTGGTTGTGGTGGTGGTGTGTGGTTTAGTGGCTATGGTAGTGGTATGTGGTGGAGTGGCTGTGGGAGTGGTGATTGATGGAGTGATAAGGGTAGTGGGAGTAGTGGTTGTGGTAGTAGTGGCTGTGGTGGTGGTGGCAGAAGAAGTGATCAAAGTAAATCTTGGCCTTTTGCTTTTTAACTTGTATGGTTGGGCCATCCTCTTCTTCCTGGAGCCCTTTGCACTAGACGCTCCCCTTGGCTGCTTCACTGGTCAGGGGTGTATGTAAGATGAGAAACATCAGTAGCAGCACCCCTCGAATCAGCCCGGCTTTTTCCTACCACCGCTAACCCCTTGTCGGTAGCCACGAACCAGCTCCCGACTGTCCTCACCAATGGCTCATCATCAGACTCCTCATCTTCATTGTTCTGGAAGTCTTTGTGGAAGGCAGCCTTCTCAGTTCCACCAGGTGCCTCACCACTTTGACCATCACCCTGGTCGTCATCATCGTCATCCGTATCATCAGTGGGTAGCTCAATCGGCTCAATATCTAAGTCACTCTTATTGTGATGCCACTTCTTGTGAGAGGGCGCCACATAATCAATACTAGCCAAGTGCCCAAACAGTCTCCTAATAGGGGGCTTCACCTGCTTCCCCCTGTATACCTTCATTCTGCCCAAGGTCATATCATCCATGACCTCCAAAACGACTGCTTCCTCCCTCTCTTTTGGCAGGGACGGAAGCTTCTAATCAATGATCATCTGTAGAAAGAACCCTTCCTTCCCCTTGGCCTCTATGTTATCAACCACGTAAGAGAATCTCATTTGAGAGAAGTTGAACAGGTTGTTCAGCACAAGAACAACATAGGCATTACGGATTTGTTCTGACATCTCATTAAATCCTCCTCTTCTTGATGCAATGCACTTTAGGATGTCATGAGCTAAGTGCTTAAACTGCGGGCACATGTTGCTTTTATTGAGCACACCTGCATTGATGTCCCGAGTGTACTTCATCCTTAAGAATAAACTCCTAACTGTCAGAGGGTGTAGGTTGGTTGGGTGGTCTCCATCTTCATTGAGATGCAAAATTTGCCTTAGATTGGCTGCTGTAACACTAATCTCTTGTCCAACGATAGAGCTCCATATGCTATAGGGCTCAATGGACCTATCAATAGTAGCCCCTTCCAAGAAACTGTGCGAGAGTGATCTGTAAGGGGTGCAAGGTGTCGATATGGCCTTGAAGATCCTCGATCTCCTGAGAAAGGCAATGATCCCCGCAAAGTCTGACAGGATCTCAGCCTCTCGTGTTGATCAATTAGATTATGTTTGCAGCGGATTTAGCACATTAATTAGCAATTATATCAAGAACATAAAAGATATTGCAATTAAAAGCATAAACATGGGGAGGACTGTGCTCTTCAATGGTAGTCTTCTCAAGTGAGATAGACCCCAGTAATATGGTTGCCCCTATGTTGGCTACATCAGGCTCCTGTTGAGAGGAAG
>BJCO01000354.1:0-19983 GCA_018326465.1 Flaveria floridana | reverse complement strand
GTAAGAACAGCAGCTGTGAGATAAGAACGAGTTATCACAGGCATCTGTTTGTACCATTCTTCCACAACTTGTGCCATTTCTGTAAAATCAAGAAACCCTAACCCTAATTTCTTCAAGAACGATGGATGATCCGACAGAGCTCGATCAGCTTCAGTTTCTTGCGATCAGAGGTTATGTTAACAGAAGAATCTAGAGGGAGGAATCAATTTGTGAATAATGTTGTTGTTAGGTAGAGAGAGAGAGATGTACAAGCATATATGCATATGGTACAACCGTTCAAAGGAACCGAATCGCCGAATAGTGATGATACGTGAATATAACACCGTTTGAATGACGTGGACCAATGAGATCGGGAGAAATTGCCATGTAGGATACCCTCGAAGTTTTTTCATGTTGTGTTTTAGTCCTTGGACTTTAATTTTGTCTCAAATAGCACCTCTGTTTTGTCATTGTTGTAATTATCTACCTAACATGTAATTCATCTCTTTTCATATATTCCAAGCTATTGGATTTGTAAAATTTGATAAGGGTCAGATGGCATAACATTATGCCACCATTAATTGTATTTCAAAGATGATATGAATTAATATCGTAGATGATGAAGAGATCTATATCATTGTTAGACGAGAAAATTAAATTCATGTATGTTTAGGTTTACAAATAGAGTTTTAAGTGGTACTAGATGTAGTTGTAATAGCAAAAACTCATTAGTTGCAACTGAAATGCAAGAATAGATGAAGTAAATGCATTCGTCCTATTAGTTTTTAGTTGGCATAATGATTTTTTTGTGAGGAAAGTGCCATAACATATAGATGTGCGGCGATCTCCACGAAATATAGAAGATAACCCTGATATCGGATTGATATTTGTTTGATCAACAACAATATACCAACTAGTTCTCTAAAATAAATCTACAACTTGATATGGATGAACGGTGAAGACAATCCTAAAACAACATTTCTAACAAGATGGTTGGTTCTTCAATTGTGCTAGATATCAATGATAGTTGGTTCTTCCGAAGGTAAATGGCTTTGGAAAAATAAGTTCTTCTGATGCCATTTATACTTGAGAAGAAACAACTTTTTCCGAGTCTTCTGCAAGTCTTCATGACTTTATTATTCGGAAGACATTGCCTTGGATCTTCTAAGTGGGAATACTTCGGCCGAAGAACTTCTTAGTCTTACAAGACCTAGTTCCATCTTCGGAAGTTGTTCATATACTTTGAAAAGAAAACTACTTAGTCTCGGAAGACTTAGTTTTCATTCAAAGCTCTTCATACTTTAAGCTTCAGAATATCTTCAACTTGTGTTCGGAAGAGCAGCTTTAGCTTCGGAAGACTTCTTCAATTATTAATTTACCAATGTTTTTTAATCTCATCTTTTTTAAGTGAAGATGGCTCTTTCGTACGTCTCTACTCGAATTTCAGACACGAGCCTTTCTCCTTCTCGTTGTTTTTTTTGTTGGCTTCTTTAATCGCAAATTCACGACCAACATCTTGAACGAGTGGCTAGCCATGAGGAACTACTCTTGGGTGGTTCACAACATCATTTTCTAATAAACTCCATAAGCTCATCTTCTTCTACCATCCTCATATTCTTCACCATTAAGGCATAATTTTTACTTTCTCGCCCAAAGTAGGGTTTGTTTGGTAATTCCACATGGTTACTTGCATTGCAAGTTGTGGTGGTTGTTTTATGCATGGGCCTTGAGGACTACATAACTGACTTTGGTTTGAGATGGGAATTTGCCAGCCTTCTTTCCTACGCATATTTATGTTTCGAGTCATTCGTCGGAATAAATAGACAATAATACCCTTGTTGAAACACAAGGCCCTAAGAATCGTGTTATTAGGGCGTACATGAATGGAAATAAGATAACCTTCATTAAAGAGACCATCTATCACACCCGTGACCAGTTGTCCCTCCATGTTGTGGTAGTCATCGATAGGATTCGTGGTGACTATTTGTGGTGGTTGGGGGGCAGTGATGGAAACAATAGGCGGTGGTTGTGGTGGTGGTATGGATGTTTGCATTTACCTTTTTTCGTTTCTTGCGATGCAGTGATCCTTCTTCGGATGACCATGGTTATGCTTTATAGGAAACTGTGAACCACGTGAACAAGGTGTTGATTCAAAAGGGCGTAAGTGTATAACCGGTGTTTGACTTAGCTCTTATGCATAATCCAAAGAGGGGCCTCGTGACACATCAAACAAAATATACTACAAGAGACAATAAATATTACAATTATCGATCCATTTTTCTTGAAGCATACATCCTAATTTTGATTAAGAAATCCATTAAGATTTGATTTTTTCTTCAAAATATTTATTAGTTCCTTCATAATTATCACGCGAAACAAAGATAAAAAAATTAAATTTTTATATAAAATGAAGAAAATTATTTTTGCATATATGGTATAAAACAAACAGAGATTTGAAAAACAAGCTCAATTTCCAATGGTGAATCAATCTAATTTTATGCAGAAACTTTTTTATTTTTAATTTTTTGTTTAGGAAAATATGGATAAGAGGAGTATTTTTGTAAAATATGAACACCGTCCACTTATTTCATTTTAATCATAAAATACCATAAAAATCAATATACTTTCAATTTTTAATAGCAATTGTAATGAAATAAACATGTAGATGAGAAATTAGTGCACTAAAGGAAGGTATTCTGAATGACATATACCATAAAATCAATATACTTTCAATTTTTTTTCAGAAAAATCTTTGTATTTTCGTTTGCTTGTAGAAAATCATATTTTCAGTTTTGTTTCATAAAAATCATTTAATAATTTTTTGCATCATAAAAACTACTATACTTTCTATTTTTTTCTCACAAAAATACTTCAATGATATTTTACACACTAAATCCCTTCACAAGTTAAATTCGAAAGAAAATGTGAAAAAAACAACTAAACCAACTTTCATACCCTTTTTTTTGTTTGCATGACCTTTTTTCTCCATACGTGGTTTGTTAAACTTATAGGAGCTCGAGCTTGGCTCGTTTAACTTACAGGTGCTCAAGCTCGAGCTCAACTCACTGCAAATTCTAATCGTAAAACTATTTCGAGCTTGAGCTTAGAAATAGAGTTCGAAACGAGTCAAGCTCGAGCTCCCATAACTTAAACAATTCAAACTCAAGCTCTTATAAGCTAAACGAGCCACGTAAGGGGAAAATACACACAAGCAAAACAATTGGTGCAAAACGTTAAAACACTCTAGTCAATTGCTAATCTTTTTAATTTTTCTCTTTTCAGACGATCCATACCTATTTTCAATTGTTTCCAATGGTAATTTATTCAAACCGGTTACAAACTAGCGGTTGGGTTCGGTTTCAGATCGTTTTCTCTCAAACGGGGTTGTGTATCTGAACCATTTCAATTAACGAACCAGTCCAGACACCGAACGGTTTCAATGGGCGGCGGTTCAAATAGTGTTATGCCTATTGAGTTGTTTATGTGGCTGGAACACATAAGCAGTAATGGGTAATTTGGGTACACATAAACCATACTTTAAACATAAATCCTTTCCCTATCTTCTCTTGGCAATAGTTTTGCAAGTCTTTTGCTTCCTACTTCTAGTAAAAGTTTGATTAATTATTTAGTTTTTTTTTTTCTAAATTTAATTTGATCTTTTTGGTTACATATTGTTTAATTGTTTGCTGGCGCTTAATAATATGTATTATTTGTTTAACTATGTTAAATGACTAGTAAAGTTCTTGTAGTGGCCTGTATGTTTATCGTAATTATTATTATTATACATATCTTAATCTATAAAGAAAGAATTAAAGAAATAGTAATAGTGATGATTTTTTATTTAATTCATATTAATAATAAATGTTTATAAACCCACCTCAAATGACTCAAACCTGTTTTATAGTTAAAATTTATTAATTTTGTTTGGAGACAAATCGCTCCAAAAGATGGTAGTGATAATAAATAAATTAAAACTAGGGATGTAACTTATGGGCGTTGTTGACATGTGAGTTGTTTTGAATATGGGTACAAGTGTTAAGTAGTTTTGAGTGGTAATTTTCATACACATACTTTGCATTAGAACACAAGTATAAATAAAAATATGAGTGAAACCTACATGCTACTGCATAATCATCTGAATAAAATTTTCAAATCTAATAAGCGCATCTCCAAATTCACGTCTCGCAAACAACTACCAGTCACGAATGAAAGATACTATTGAATCGTATTGCTTTGTACTTGGTAAAAATCAACATATAATAGTTTTCTAAAAAATATATAAAATCAATAAATAATAATTAAGCAATAAAACTTAACTAATCAACGATAAATAAATCAAAATGTTTTAGTTATCACTTGCAATTTGCTTATGCACAAATGAATTTACGGTACTTTGTCCGACTACCGGTTCAACATCTCTACATTTCTTTACCTTATCCAGCCACCAACGGTCCCTTGATCTCTTGGTACAAACGTACAATCACAACACTCTTCTCTCTTGGTTAGTATGAAAACAATATCTATTTAGATCTTTGCCCACTACAGCAACAATGGTGCTCGTAGGAACGAACAACGGTCTAAGATATCATAAAGGTGACTGTTGTCGCCGATATCCGTTTTTAATAATATCTATAATTTATAAACATAGCTTTAGTTTTAAAACAAGTATAATGACACCGTGTTGTGACAGCGGCATAAAATGACATAAAACTAATATTAAAATGTAGTCTTAAACCCTCATGCTGAATTGTTGAAGGGGCATGAAGCCGTAAAACCGAACATAAAAATGTTGTTGGGAATTTGTTAGTTGAAAAGGGTGTTGAAACCCTTGATAAGATACATAATATTATATATAAAATGAATATTGTCAAGAATCTACCAGTTGAAGATGATATTGCAGCCGCTGATAACGTACGTTTATTTATGAAATACGAAAATCTAGTGTCAATAATAGTTGTATATATATGTTTTGTTTAAAAACAACACATTATGTTATATAATCTATTTGAAAGATAGAAATAAAAACATATAAATAAATAAATGAAAAAAAACAAAGCATATGTACAACACCATCAAACATTTATGCAACACTATTACGCATAAAAGAGTTGATGATTAGTATTATATAAATATGTTATTTTCATAGAATTGAGAAACCATATATTTCAGTTGAATGTAATGACATTTTCATCCGATTGACGTAAATAGATGAAACTAGTCATAAGCACCCGTGTTGCGGCGGGGGCCTTTAAACCATGCCAAGTAGCACAAATTTCACACTACCATCAGTGAATACAAACGCCGGAAAAACTCGTATTAAAAAAATAAAAATGGGAAAAATTAAACCAAACGGAAAGTATACGTAAAATTGTTGAACTCCGCACGTAAAACATAATATATTAAAAGCAATAACTAAGTCAATCTAAGAACCGCGTGTCGTGATGGGACTGTTAAACAAGAAAAAAAAATATGTGTAAAAACGTTGAACCACACAAGCATTTTGCGGCGTGTGAAATTTAAACCGAAACAAAAAACGAAAATTTTTGTAAAAAATGAAAAGTATAGAAAAACAAAGTTGAAAGTGAAAAGTATAGGGGTTCAATTGTAAAAGATGTAAAAGAATCAGGGTTAAAACTAAGAAAAAAATAAAAGTAGATACAACCTATTTAACCTTAGGTACAACTCATAGTACACGTATCATTTCGTAATTAGTATCATATATTTATATTTAGATTTATATATAATATAATAAGTATGTTAAGTAAACTGTAGAATATTCTTTAACTTTCGTGAACATTACTATGGTCAAAGCATATGTACAACATCTTTATGCATGTGTACAACAATTTTATGCATAGAAAAGTTGTTAATTAGTATATAAACTAGTATTAAGCCCCCTCCCCCTTGGCGCGCATGCATTGTAACAGGGGGCGTAAAACCATGTCAGATACCACCAGTGACACACCATTGACGGTGATCACTAATATTAAAAAAACTCATTTAAAGACACGAAGAAAATAAAACATAACAAAAAGTAGACGTAAAAACGTTGAACTACGCAGACAAAACATAAAACAATAAGTAAGTAAATCTAGAACCAGTGCGTTGCGACGAGACTGTTAAACGGGGAATAAAATAAACATAAAAACATTGAATCACACATGCGCACTATGGTGCACTATGCTATGTTAATATGTAAAATTTAGAACGAGACGTCCAAAGGAAAATTAGTATATAAATAAATTCTAGGAATTGTATATTTTTAGGTTTTCTCATCTTAGCCGTAAAAGTTTACATATTCTCATCTTTAGCGCTAAAAAGAAACGAGAGGAATCTATGAATTAGATTTTGACATTTATATGCTTTGTTAAAATTATTTATTATTTTTATCTTTACGGGTCACGATAAAACAACTTAAAAGCGTCCATCAAGTTTGTTGCAATCATACTCATCAATAGTCTTATTAAAACCAGTATGCTTTTGCTTCTTATACAATTGAAATGATATACAAAAGAAACCTTAATTGATCCATAACTAATTATTTATGTTGGAAGATTATTTTTTTGAATTATACTGGACTAGGTTAGTTCCCGTATATTACACACATTAATTAATAAAATATTAAATAATTAGTAATAAAAATTTATGTATTATATAGTCATGTTTGAAGATAAAATATGATTTTATATAAATAGCTACTTTAAGTAAATAAATAATAATATATTCTTTTAAACTTTTGTTTTATAAAAAATTAATTTTTAAATATATAGTTTTAAGAAAAATGTTTTTTCTGAAAAAAGTCCATTGTATGTTGTATCTAATAAATTTTTTGTTTCGGAAAAGTGTGTTTTTTAATAAAAATAGGTTTTTAATTTATTAAATTATAAATTTTTTATTTAAAAATAGTATGAGTTATTTTTTAGCATTTAATATTATTATTTATAATGTAGAGAAATGAGAAAATTAGTATGATAAGGCTTACAATTATTTTACGTTTTTAGTTTTTTTTATAGATAGATAAATGGATAAGCTAAAACCTCATTACTTAAACTGATTATCATTAGTAATAATAACGAAAAATTACAGCATAATATTTTAATATAAAATATAATTAAAATTATATATGCGTAATAGTTCAAGAAATAAAATAATTATACTATTTTTAACTCTCTTATCTAAATAGTTTTATTTTTTAAATATTCGTTTTAAGATTTGTTATAAAATATTATTTTTATAAAAATATTTTTAAAAACTCTGGTTTGTAATTATTATGGTTATTTTAATAAGACTGTTTTTAAAAAATTTCACCTTTTTATAGTTTTTTAAAAAACAAAATGGTTTAAAATATATTGTTTAAAAAGGTTTAGTGTTTTAAAAAATTTCATATTATATAAAAATTTTGTTTTATTGTTATTTAGATTTAAATTTATTTAAAAGTTGTGACTTTTGATTTCCTTAATAAAATCTACTTTTAAAAAAGATAGCTTTGGTTTAAAAAAATCTAGATAAAAGAGAGAAATATAGCAATTAATAAAATAATTTTAATTTTTAATAATGATTAGCTAGAAAGTAAATTAAATTTTAATAAAATTAACTCTTATTAAACATATTTTATTTATTTTTAGAAAAAAAGTTAATTGATTAACATAATAGTAAATAGACATTTATTAAGAAAACTATATTTATATATTAATTTGTAACTTTTATTGTAATAAAGACATTTGTTCAAATCCTAGGTGGAGTGTAGGTGGACAACCTAAAAAAATAACATGTGGATTCTATAGATTTGTTTGTTTGTTTATTTGTTTGTTTTATTAACATTTTAATTTTAATTTTTTAACGATAAATGTACGACACTGCTTCAAATAATAGATGTTATTTTAATCGGGCACATATATCTGTTTTCTAGTCGGGACCGCACCCCCAACCCCCTCAGGAGAAAAAACCCATTATTGAGAAAAACTCATGGCTCAACTCTGAACATTTTGCTCAGAGTAAGACTTGAGCATATGATCTCCTCTTATTTACATGACATGATATCTCACGTTAACCAGTTGGACTAAAGATGATTGGTTTAACACTTAATCATATTTTTTTATGACAAGTTAAATTAAAATAAATTAAAAAACTAAAAAGTCTTTATGAAACACTAAAAGAAGTATGAAGTCTAAGAAAACGAAAGTCAAATGATGGAGTTGGCTGTGGCTTGTGGGGAAGGATCTGGCATGGCTTATACCACAACTTGGGAGGCATGAAGCGTACTAGACAACGTGATAAAGCATTTAATTAATATTTTTTGTATTAAAAAAACTTTATAAAAATATAAAATAACAACAAAAGGTTGACTAATAAATGATTTATTTTGTTTAATAATATACCTTTATTACTTTATTATTATTTATCACCGATATGTTTTTCCTTTTCTTTTTCTAATTTTACTAGTTTTTATTATATGATTAAAATCAAAGTTTTCCTGTACCTATATATTGAAGCAAACCAAGTAGAGCAAAATTACAACAGGAAAGCAACACACAATAAAAAGGTAAGCATAGGCGAAGAACATAAGTATCTACCTTAAATCATCTCCAAAAGAATGCTACAAAAGCTAAATCGGGGAAGAAACGTGATGTACGACAATTAAAGACTGAGATGGAAAGAAAAATATAAAAAAGTCCAAATTGGAAGCATCTTTTGGGGACCAATTAACATCATCGTCGTCACCATGTCTACACCTCCAACACCAATTTGGTTGTTGTCATCCATCACCTCATGCAACAAAACATTTCATAACAAACCTGATCAAATACGAACCCGAATCAAACAACAAAAAGCGAAATGAACATATCAACAAAAGAGACTTTAAAGATAGTGGTGACAACATTAGATAAAGAGAAAGTTGCAAGGGTTGTTGGCAATGTTAGGGTTAACACAGTGAAATATGGATCTCAACACACATGCACAAACGACTATGAAACGGAAAATAACGAATACATATAACCGTGGTTTGGTTAGTGTGACCTATGTCCACGAGTTGCAACTAGGGTTTCTTCATTATTAGTTCAAGATGCTTGAAAATTACAATTACATAACAGGGTATTTATAAGATTAAAATTAGGGTTATAAACTTAATGAATAAGAAGACAAATATGGGCCACCGTCCATATTCATGTTGTTGCCAACTTGAGTCCAAGCCCAAAAGACTTCACAAATCCAATAATCTCCCACTTGAAGGTTTTGCATAATCCACAACTATCTAGTAACTTCAATATTCTTCAAACAAGTACAAGTATTTCAAGCATCTAGTTCCAAGAACAAGCTAAGACATTAACCTAAGTTCTCCTAGTTACAACGACCTTTCTAATTGGTTACTAAAAGGACCGTTAAATCTTATGAGAGTTCCAACACGTCAGTCATAACTAACCTGGGCATGGCTATTACTACCATTGACCCATCCTCTATCTCAACCAGTTTGTACACTCCACCAGATACAATGATCCTTGTTTCTTACCACGAGTAATAACCAGATTACCATTGATCCCCTTTAATTACCACTACCAATCTTAACTTTAAGCCCCTGTTCATCCAATTGACCAACGCAAATAAGTTTCATCTTTAACCTTGTAATCACCCTAACATTCTACAAGTTCCATGTAGTATCCAATGCAGCTTTCGAATCAATATCTCCCATACTAATCATGAGATCAAGAATATCACCGTCACCTAACTGTATCTTACCAAAGACTCCCTGTTTTAGATTCATCATCGTTTCACCGTTATGCATGGCATGAAATGTACCCCTAAATCCATGACCTAAGAGTCCATACTAGTTTTCACAGTAAGTATTAACGCATCATCATCATAAAATCCCCAGTAGCAGTGTTCAATTTTTTTTATTTGGAATTTGATTCTTAACGTGTTCCATCTCGTTGCAGCTCTAACACTTTACATTCTTACTAGGTTTAGATGAACTACTTCCCTCACTCTTACTATTCCTTTTATTTCCCCGACCTCTGCCAACATTTAATAATTCACTATTTGATTATTTACCTTCACTTCTTTCTTCCAACATCCTCACCTAAAACAAGATCTTGAATACCTTCAAAAGTGAATCCAATTGTCACACCCCAACCATTGGTATAATCATCAGGACAGATGAATATGAATCGATTGCTCATAACACATGGTAGTAAATATGTTGAAATAATATTAAATTCCATTTTCATATATTGAATAATACTAGTCAATCAATACATTACAATCAAATAAAAACTCATGTAAACATAATGGTATTTTCATTAATTTGTTACTAAGTCCCAACCCTAAATGTACATCTAGAAGTCTAATAATCTGCGTTCCTGAAATCATGTAAAAACAATAGTGGGCCAGGTAACGAATTAGTCGATGAGTAAATACAGGTTTGCAAGCGTATATAGATTAATTAAAGTGATTGAAAAACAATTCAATTCACATAACATTGTTAAGATATATAATGCAATGGTGTAACATAAAAGACAAACTAAACGTAATCAAACCAAATGATTAAATTGTCTCGGTCCGCAAACGAAACCTTAAGATTGATTATTTGACTCTGGTTCTAATCACCACTCGAATATTCATATGGGTTGAGTTTTTCAAACCAATAGATCTATCATCACGTACCACTTGAACAACCATATAAGGTTGGTTTATCAAACCAATAGATTTATCATTGTTATCGTGATTGCATGAATAAATGATTATGTTATCATTTAGTTTATCTAACGCAATTAATAACATAACATGTCTTAAATTGAATTTTGAAACAAAATAACAAAGAATAGCAATAATTGAATTATGAATGACATGATTTCCCCAATATATAAAACATGAAAATGGGTTATAAATACTTACATTGATAATTGAATGCGTTTTGAATAATAATAATGCTAAATTAGACACCAATGGATTTTCTCATGGTTAACCAAAGAATGATGTTCTAAGATTAGAAAAATAATATGATTTATCGACTAGATATGAATTAGGGTTTCAATTGGGATTTGAGGGTTTTTAATTAGTTTAAAAATAATGTATTTAAAAATAGAATAAATTAATAAAGTAACTAAGATTAAAAATGATACTGAATAGTTAGTGAAATTATATTTTTTAAATATTATTTAAATATATAATATATAATAATTAATTAAATAATATTTATTGAAGTGTGAGGAATAATAAATTTAATAAGTAATTATTTATTTTTGGTCAAAAATAAATAATATTTAATTATTTAAAAGAATTGCAAAATCATGATTCGAAATAGTTTGGGTTTAATTTAAAATAGTTTTTATATCACTTACGGGGACATCGTTGAGTTACGAAGATGTAAATGGAAACCCAACTTACTTTTTGGCTAGATCATAAACTCAATTACATCATTTCATATTAATATCATAAAGTTTCAACCTTTAACATAAAGATTTGTCAATACGTAAATTTAAATGGGTGCACATATATACATTTGGATCGAATCTAACACATAGTATCCATACAGATTCAACCTTTAACATCTAAAACTATTTCTTTCCACTCATAATCATTCATAAGTATGCATGCCATTTAAAATCACTAAATAACATAAAAAGACATGGGATCTAGAAATCATCTCAATAAAAAGATGGTCAAACCCTAGAATGCTTCCTATTTTACATTGAGATTTACATATTGTAAGGCTTACACTTAAAGGCTGATGCAACCAATGATCGCTCAGCATGCATGCATGAAATACAAGGAAGTTACTTCGAAATATTTTATACAACTTAGTGAAATATGCTAAGCATAAAATCTTCCGAAGCCAAAAGTCCAAATCTTCCGAAGCCAAATACTGATTTCTTCCGAAAACAGAGAAGACATGCTTTCTCTTATCACCTTTCGACAAAAGATAAACTACTTTCCGCTTCCATCTCTAAATATTCACCAACTTAGATGAGTTGGTGAAAATGTCCATACTTTTGTTAACTGTAGATTAAGGTATTTTGTCTGTAACTTTCTACTCTTATACTTTTATCATTTTTGTAATATATTAGGATATGAGCTATGATATATCATAATCACAAGTCAAACGATAATCTACCTTTTGACTATACATTGATCTTGTTATCTAGATTAGTGTTTCCAGCTGGTTTCAAAGTATAGCCGGCTATAAGCTGTAGTATAAAGTACCTCAAGTACTTGTCTTTCTTATGTATGCTTTGTAACACTTTTAAAAGAACTTCAGAGCAGTATACATCATTCTTGAAAACCAATATTATCTTATTCTTGTTCTTTTTCTGTCTCATATTTACTTGTGTTCTTAGTATCATCATAATAAACCCGATTCCCTATTCGCTCTGTTAAGTGTTCTAGGCTCTCTTCACAGTAAAACTGTTGCATTGACTCCCTTCACTTATCCTATAATTGGTATCAAAGCATTTTAGGCTCTTGATTGTAAGATCTCACCATATTAAATCCCTTCAGTTTCATAAAACACTTAACAACTCAAATAGAAGCTCTTACCAAGGCTGATATGGAAACCGGTACCATGAAAAAATCTTCACTGATCACTACTGATGACTTTACTACTTTGTGCCAAAGAATGAAAGGCTTTATCAAGTCTCAAGACAGTAGGATGTGGGGATCTGTTGTCTCATGACCTCATGTTCAATGCACCAATTCAGCTGCTGCTGCTGGTGGCATGATTCCAAAGGAATTGGCTGACTACTCAGAAGAAGACTGGAAGAAAATTGATGTAGATCAAAAGTCCATGGCCGCTCTCCAAACTGCTCTTCCAAACTCTATCTAATGAGGCTTTAAGAAGTGTAAGACTGCAAAGCAACTCTGAGATGCATTGAAGCTTATGTATGATGGGTCTATATTTTAAAGGACTTAAATATGGTTCTAAGTACTTATATTTTTTTGAAGGATAATTTTTTTCCGAAAGCAATTAAGCCTCGAAAGCTTTATTCTCTTATGAATAAAACTTCTTAGTTTTAATCTTTTTCAAAACCAAATATATAATTGAAGTAAAAATACTCTAAGTATTTTTCTTCCGAACAAAAATTTTCATCATACTAATGAATATCTTACGAAGTCAAATTGGCTTTGAAAGTTTTTCTAAACTTCCAAATACAGACTATCTTCGGAAAATTTTCAACTTTCAAGAAAACTACCTTTTTGGGTGTTTTTTTAGAGGTGGAACCGACATCCGGATTTCAAAGTTTATCCTTTTGCATTAACTTTGTCTCAAATCTAGTTCATATAAATATACCTTCAACGATTCTCCCTCCTTCATTTTCTTTTTTCATCTGTAAATTTTCTAACCTAAATTCACCCACAAACTGCCTTTGTTCTTACCTTTCTTTATAACAAAGCTACTCACAAATGGCCAAAACTGATCCATGAAACCAACCCGATTTCTCTATGCAACTACACAGGCAACACAATCAGGTTGCTCTGTTAGCATCTGAGAAAGATCCTAGTTTCTTAGATGTTTGCTGCTTCTTAGCTCTATCAAACTACCTCACCTCCCTCACCATAGACCCTTCATTGTATGAAGACCAACTATTAGAGTTCTGAAGAACCTGCCAAGAGGTCATTATGGATGGGGAGAAGGAACCACTTGCTACAGTGCAGGACAGAATAATTTTCATCACTCCAGCCACCAAAAACACTCATCTGAGGCTGGATGATGAAGAATGGGAATTTTCCTTCTCAAAATCTATTGTGAACCAGTCTTTCAGGCAGAGGAGCTATGAATGGGATTACTTTGTAAAAACGTTCAGGAAAGGGAAGGTCTCTGTAACACCCCGAAAAGTCAAAACGAGTCATTAAGGATAATGGGCTTAATTAATGGGTATTTAATAAAGGAAAGAAATATCCATGGACTAAATTAGCCTTATTGGGTAGAAGCCTAAGGTATTAAAGGCCCATAATCAGCCCTTAAGTCACTTAACCAGCCATCATCTCCTTCATTTGAACCTTAGCCACCCAAATTCATAGAAAGAGAAAGTAGAGAGAAAGTAAAGGAAACTCAAGATTTGGAGCTTCAAAGGTTAAGAGATTGAAGATCTGGGTGTTGGAGCATCAAACCATACGAAAGGAGCAATAAATCCAGGTAAGAATCGACCTCTAAACCCTTCTATGGATCAAACCCGGATTCTAGGGTTTTGGGTTTTGAAATGTTGCAAAGAATCGCATAAAGGTTACATTTTTACGTATGAAAACATGTAAAAAGCTTAGATATAGCCTCATGGTTGATAAACTAAGAGATTGGACGTAAAAAGTTATGATTTTGGGTTAAAAACAGGCCAGTTCGTATTTTTTATACGTTCTACAAAACTGTCTGTGCATCCAGCGAAATGGGTGTTCAAGCTGCGAAACTGCGAGTCTTATGCGAAACTATAGTTTCGCAGGTAATTTCGCAGCCATGGAATTCCAACGAAAGTTGCACGCACCTGACAGTGAAACTGTCATTCAAAACTGCTGGGCGAAACTAGCAGCGAAACTGCCAGCTAGCTTACCAGAGAAACTGCAACGAAACTGCCAGCGAATCTGCAGCAAAACTGCCAGTGAAGCTGCTTATCTGGCAGCGAAATTAGCAGCAAAACTAGGCAGAAATTAACCCCTTTAAGTCTTAACTTATCTGCAGGTTGCGTAGTGTGATCCTAGCCTAGAAATCTTAGTTTAGAAGTTACTCACGATATCCAGGTGAGTTCTAGATCCCCTTATTTAATAGTTTTTCCATGTTTTTAGGGCTATTATACATAGTAAACATAAGGTTTTCAAGGTAAAGATTTCAAGCGGTTTTAACAAGAAAAGAAATTTTCCTATAACAAAATATGCTATATAACGTCCTTAAAATAAAAATTTTGTGCGCTGACCTGGCAGCCCGGCCCCAGCCAGGGGCTTGCCCCTTAGACCCCACTCGAGGTTGTTGCCCCTAGGACCCCGCTGTCAGGGGTTGCCGTCCCCGAACCCCCGCTGTCCCGCGAAGGGTCGATCAGTGTTGTAAAAATCGCCGCCTAGCACCGATTAATCCCCGATTAATCGCTAATCGGTCATCCACCGATTCGATTTTAGCTAATCGCCTAGTTAATCAGTCAAAGGTCAAAATCGCTAAAAATCAAAGAAAATTAGTCAAAACTAGTCAAAATTTATCACATTTGGTCAAAATCAGCCAAAATTTAGAGAAAATCAGTCAAAATTTGATAAAAATCGATCATATATAAAAAAATTATATGTATAACTTTGAAAAATATTGTACATATATTTATAATTTTGTAAATTAACATATAAAATTCAAATCCGATTAATTCCGTTTAATCACTATTAATCCCAATTAATCCCTAGTCGGTACCCCACCGCCCGACTAGCGACTAGCGATTTTTACAACCATGGGGTCGATTATGCGTTATGATGATTAGTACTTGGTATGTTGTGTACTTAATAAGTTATATATCATATAGTAAGTGGAGGATAATATTAATGAGAAATGGAACTTAACGAATCTTACCCCGTGGCAGTTTGATGATGAAAAGTCTTGCAAGAACTATGATAGACTTCACTTATGTGAGTCTGACATATATAATGATGGATCTGTATTCATGAGTGGGCTATGTGCCTTGCAGTGTGGATCAACTGCCGGGGTTTAGCTATCATGATGATGTGTACCGACGGGGATCAACATTCGTTGTCGATCAACATGGGGCTCTTCCTTTGTGCAATCTCGCTTATGATGAAGTGAAAGATAATGAAAGAATAAAAGATAATGAACATGCTTAATATCATGTAGGAAATGTTATGTAGTATGATGTATGCATGGTCATTATATGGAGGATAAAGCTTATATTTTCTTATTTATCTAAAACTAGAACTCACTCAGCAATGTTGACTTTTATGCATAATAGTGGGCAGGTAAATGCTAATGCTGATGCTGAGGATGCCACCAGGGAGCTACTTGGAGAGCAATAGATGGCATTCCTGTCTATGAAATCTTTATTGTAATATAAGACAATGCACTATGTTTTTATTCTATTTAAAGACAAATGTATGAGTACAATATGATTTCCATGTTTTAAATGAATGTCTATTTAATTCTGCTGTGATGTCTTGTTTATAAAATGATTTTATGCTATGATTAACCAACTGTGAGGTTTTCCGGGAACGGGGACTTACAGTCTCCTACCAGTGGAAGTACCTCCTCCATTTGTCATTCACTGTCTATCCCACAAGCATGGAGGTTGGGATCAAATTCCAGAGGACATTTCCTACATAGTTAATGGAATGGTTCAAAGGGTCAAGTTTAGGTATTCTTAATTTGTATATACAAATCTGCTTACAAATTTAGGCTTCTTAAAGTATTACATGTTCTATACATATGTTCAACACATTCTTAGCTGTGAACTGGGCTCGTAGTTAAGGGGAACACGTAATATTCTTAAAATAGGACAAATGAAGTCTGACATATTTAAAATAATAAGAAAGCATACTGTGGGCTTCTCAAGTGTAGAAATAACCCTTGTCCAAAAATGTTATAGCTCATTGCTCAAGGTGATAACTTGGCAACACAAGCCAATATTAAACCCACACCTTCTACATCTGCACCACCCACACAGCTTCAAATCACCCTCTCCTACTCAAGAAGAACCAAACAAACCCCAATGCAAACTACTCAGGTTATGGAGGCCCTCATATACTCACCCACACAGGAAGAAGTGGACATTAGAGCTTCCACTTCTCCTGAGGGACAAACCACTAATATTACTTTTTTATTAGTGCTCAGGTTCCTCATGCTCAGCCTGATGAGCTTACAACACCAACACAAGCCTTAAGCCTTCACTCAGAGTCTTAAAACTCTAGTAAACTACCTTCAAGGGAATCCCTAGCCCCTAGACTTTAACCAACCAATCCCAAACCTTGAATTCTATGATGATAAAGACTTAGGATTCAGTAAGTACCATGAGTCTATCTTCTCCACCCCTGCTTAAGGAGAGATGAGTGCCCCTGACTTACCTATGTCTAGCCTACATCATCCACCCACAACTGAGGTAGAACTCCCTGAACCTGTTCAGGAGGTCAATATGGAAGAGGCTCTCACTTCTATAAGTGATTACATCATTAAGACATCAACCATGATAACCCATCCCATTGACACTTCAACTGAGGCTGCCATGGTGAAGGGGAAATCCAGCAGCCAAGAACTCAATATTGGTGATTAGGAAGAAGACTTTGGTCCTATTCTCTCATTCCTCCATGATTCTTATGATGAAGAGGATGGGAGTCTGCAACTAAAGGTGCATAAATTGACTAAAACTTAAACTTACTTAGTTTCAAAGGTTAGTCACCTGGAATCTCAAATGGTTACCTTACAAAAGAGGGTAAATGACCACCAACTTAAGATCACTGATCTAAAGGGCAAGCTAGCTGAGAGACCCCTCAGGAGAACTCAACCAGGTCCACAAGAACATGTGGATGTGGTGGACCTAACATCTAGCACCCTTATGCAAAATGGTGATTCTATCAAAAAGGGGAAGAAAGTCCTCCTGCAATCACAGAACTTGGGAGTCTTTCCCAGAGTATGGACATAGAGGATTCACCATCCTCACTTGCATTTGTCCATACTCAGAAACCTTCTCAAGTCCACATTGATGTGAACTCACTCATTCAAAGTTTGTTTGAGGAGGGTATTCCAAGGGCTATGTCTACCCCATCCTATGATGATGAGAATGAAATACTGAGATGGAGGTATGATGCTGATAGGAGAGCCCTGATACTCCTTAGACTTTAAGGGCAACAAGAAGTCTTCAATTATTAGACCCTGAAGTACTATGAGAATCTTTCTTTAGTTCACATGCCACTTGCCAACCTAAGTCAAAACAAGCAAGCTGACAGACTAGCTCAGAGTATTCAAGATAGGGTGGTTGAAGAGTTCAGACTGAGAAGAAGAAAGAGGCTAGCAGGTAATGTCATTGGTCAACTGGATGTTGAGGTGGACCCTAAGATTAGCTTTAAAGGGGAAACGTTGGCTGAAGGCCCAGTGGTAGAGCTTGTGAACCTAGAGACAGGATATGCTTTAACACCTTTGACACTCAGTGAGGCATCAGTTGGTGAATATGCTTCACAGCCTCTCTCTAGCCAAAGCTCAAGTGTTGAACCAAGCAATCAAGGCTAAAGCTCTCTCCACCCTGAGTCACCTAAGCCTGTGACTGATAAAGAAAAAAGAAAACTAACTCCTGAGGAGATTAAGGGGAGAGAGTTCAACAGAGACCCTAGTCTTCATGTAAGATGCAATCAGGGCTACCCCCAGGTCAAACACTCAAGATGATGAGTTAGGGCAGCCAGGTTGAACTACTTGGGAACTAGAAATTATAACATAGATGAACTCATCTCTCTTCCCTTAGAAGAGTTTACTGAACTGGCTGACACTAAGCTATTAAAAGGAGAGAAAGGAGGCTGAGGATATAGAACTGCTCCTCAAGATCAAAGAAGAAAGGAGGAGAAAAAGACTCTACAAAAAAGCTCCTACTCTCTCCCCAGTTTAAGAAAGCCCTAAGACTGGCTGTAGCAACTGAGCAACAACCTTAGGTTGACAGAGAACAAGATAGACAAAATATGATAAACTACCTGAGTCTCACATGTCTCTATCAGGCAGCTGCACTTCTATCAGTGAATTATGCTAAGTATAAAATCTTCGAAGCCAAATGACCATATCTTCCGAATCCAAAGATGAAGTTTTTCGAAGCTTTAGAGACAAAGTCTTTCAAAACCAATGACTGATTTTTTCCGAATATAGAGAAGACATGCTTTCTCTGATCAGTTTTTGATAAAAGTTGAACTACTTTCGGCTGCCATCTTTGAAGACTCACCAAATTAGATGAGTTAGTGAAAATGTCCATACTTTTATCAACTGTAGATTAAGGTGTTTTTTCTGTAACTTTCTACTCTTGTATTTTTATCTTTTTTGTAATATATTAGGATGTGAGCTATGACATGTTATAGTCACAAGTCAAAAAACAATCTGCCTTTTAACTATACATTGATCTTGTTGTCTAGATTAGTGTTTCCAGCTGGCTTCAAAGTATAGCCGACTGTAAAATATAGTATAAAGTATCTCAAGTACTTGTCTTTCTTATGTATGCTTTGTAATGTATACTTTGTAACACTTATAACAGAACTTGAGAGCAATATATATCATTCTTCAAAATTAATATTATCTTGTTCTTGTTCTGTCTCATATTTACTTGTGTTCTTAGTATTATCACCATAATCCCGGTTCTCTATTTGATATGTTAAATGTTCTAAGTCTCTCATCACTATGAAAATGTTCCATCGACTCCGTTCACCGGTTCTGCACATATATGCATAAAGTTACCACCTTTTTATTGTAAGATTTTAACAAAGACATGATTCCAAGTATATACATGCTTCGATCCGAGCTAATCATCAAGTTTCAAGGAATAAAGCTTCTTTTTTTGTGGGTTTAAAACTTTCTCTCAACCTTTTCTTTCTCCATTTAGAAATCCAGCCAAACGCTTCAACCTTCTCTATTTACACTTTTGTAAAACCTTTTGTGCAAGTAAAGGAAGGGGTGTCCAACCTTCCTTTAAATAAGATGATTTTAGGTTTTCATAAATAAAACCCCTTTTAATACCCATAATTTTGAAATATCTACGCAGTTAACCAAAATCTTTATTTCTTTATAACTTGGATTTTACATAACTGAATAATATTGATTATAAATATCATAAAGACTATAACTTAATTTTTATAGTTATTACAACTAATAACAAAATTCCTTTAGAAATCTGTAACGCCCCGAAATTTCCCGAAACGAGCCATTTAATAATAATGGGCTTTTAAGGGTTAATTTAAGAAATAAAGGGGTAAATTAGTGGGCTATGGATCAAATTAGCCTTAATGGGCTAGGCTTAATGGGTTTAAGGGCCCTAATCAGCCCTTAAACATGCATGAACAGCTCCATCTTCACCATTT
>BJCO01000353.1:0-20665 GCA_018326465.1 Flaveria floridana | reverse complement strand
TTTTATATGTCAAATCCATATAAAAGGATCGCCAATATTCCAACATGGTGGTTGCATGGATCTGTTGCGTAGTTTTTCATTAACCCAAGAAACCACATTCCAAGTTAATCAACCAAATCCCCAAAATGAACAACCGCAACTAAACAATGAAGATAATGTCTCAGGTGACGATGTAGGTAAGTATCACATGTTTTTAAGTACCTTTTTATGCTAATGATTTTATCCACTATTAAATTAATCTTAATTTTATATTAAATCAAGATGATTATCATGAAGAAACTGAAGAAAGTGAGAATTCCCCTTCAAACTATGACTCAGAAGAAGATGCAACAATGCCCCCGTTACCTGAACAACAGAGTCAGGGACTTACCAGATTCTCAGATTTTAATGTTGAACCTAATGAAATGGATGGGGATTACATGCTTCTTGAAAATTTTAATGATGGTGAGATGCGGTTCTGGAACAAGAATGAAAATGAAATATGTTTAAATACGTATTTCACGGACAAACCACAAGCTGACTACGCTATTCGATTATGGAACGTGGCACAAAACATGGAGATTTATATGTCAAATACCAGACAACATGTTCTGAAAGCCAAATGTTATACGGCTAAGCATCCAAACAATGACACGCCCTTGTGTCGTTGGACTATGTCAGTTAGAAAATGTAAGGATTTAAACTTGTTTAGAGTCACGCAATGGACTCATTCACATAGCTGCTTCACCACTGTTTCACGCAGTAACAACCGATCACTTAGATCTAAAGTTATTACGTCATATATCTATTAACAAGTTATTGCAGATGTATCATTTCCAGTTAAACAGATTCAAGCTCTAACAAAAGAAAAGTTGCATGTTGACATATCATATGGCAAGGCATGGGCCTCCAGAAGAAAGGCTATCAAGAATATATACGGTAGCTGGGAAGATAACATCAATGCTTTACTAAGCTACCTTTTGTCGGTACAACGGTCTAACCCGGGCTCTGTTTACAGTGGTTCCATCACCCCCAATGGGCCAACGAATTATGAAGTATTCAAGTATGTCTTTTGGTCCTTCGTCCCAAGTATTGAGGCATTCAAGTATTGCATTTTTGTAATCTCTATAGATGTAACACATCTAAAGGGGCCTTACAGGGGTAAAATAATGATTGTTGTTTCAAAAAATGAAAACGCCATGATATTACCTGTGGCATACGCCTTGGTGGACGAAGAGACCAATGAAAGTCGGAAGTGGTTCCTTCAACAATTTTAGGAGAATATATAAGATCCTACAGAGCTTAGGCTGTGTGTTATATCCGATCAACATGGGGGGATCCTACATGCCATGGAGAATTTAGATTCCTGGAAGAAGCCACACGCCTATCATCAATTTTGTCTAAGACATATTAGAAGCAACTTCGCATAATAATTTAAAAATTTGAGTTTGAAGGAGCTGTGTTGGGACATTGGAAGCACAACACAAGAGAGGTAGTACGAACGGTGTATGGCTGAGTTGAAAGCAGTGAATATCAAAGCATGGAGGTACCTAAAGGTCATTCCAAAAAACAAGTGGACATTGCTTTATGATAGGGGTAGTCACAGATAGGGTAACCAAACCACAAACACATTCGAGGGTATGAACAACGTGTTACGTGGTGCCAGGATGCTTCCGATTAAAGCTATAGTTGAATATACTTTCAAGAGAGACGTAGAACAATACGCTAAAAACTATCAAAAAGCGTATAATTGCTCTACGAATTTAACCGATCGGATGTGGAGATTGTTCAACCAGCGTAAACAGAGAGCCCAAGCACACAGGGTCTACACATATGATGTAAAAGAACAAAGATATATGGTGGAAATGATGTTTCAAACAGACGAATCTAGCGATAACCCTTACACCATAGAATTCAAGAAGCGCATGTGTTCATGTGGTAAATGGCAAATGTTTTGTTTCCCTTGTAGCCATGTCATTGCGGTTTGCCATTAGATCCATGAAGATCCTAAAAAATTGTTGATCCTAGATTCCATTCTGATACGTATAGTGTGTAGTACAATAACCACTTTCAACCCGTGCCTCATATCCACGGGTGGTAACATGCTGGTTGGATACTTATTGGAGACCCGTCAAGGATTACTGTCGTAAGAGGTCAGTGACGTGCAAAAGCTGCCATCACCGCGTTTAATTGTGAGGTCGGCCTTGTGTCCCGTAGTTGGATCTAGAAATAATTTTCTAGAACGATGTGCATCTCCAAGATACAAATCGGAGTCATTGATTGGACCCGGGTCCAAGTTCAAATTCATTTTTAAGAAGAAGAAGAAGGTTGAAATTGAAATTGGTGTGTTTGAGAAGTAGGGAAGATGAAGTTATGAAGTGAAGTGGTGAAATGAGATTATGAAGATGATTAAATAGATGATTTAAAGTTATATTTGAATAAAAATAATAATAAATAAAAAAACAAAAATAAAGTTGTCAGCATTGCATGAAACATTAATGGTAAGTTGTCTGCATTGAACGAAAAATTGATGGTAAATTGTTTGCATTGCATCAATTATTGGTGTGGTTGCATCAATTATTGGTGGTTGGATTCAGGGACCAAATATGAATACGAAATATTATGAGATGCATCAATTCAAACAAACAAATTAAGGAATTTTAGTGGGATTTGTGGGTAGGAAGGGTAAATATAGCCTTATTTGTGTACGTATTCCTCACCTGCCCTTTATAGGTGCAACATGCCACTTTTTGTTGTATGTTTTTTTCCTAAATTCTATGTGTCTTATACGTATGTGTTGTATGCTATATAATGTGCCTGCTTTTGTTTGCTATTGCTATTGCTTTTGCTTTCGAGTCGGGGGTCTCTTTGGAAGCGGTCTCTCTACCCCCAAGGTAGAGGAAAGACTCGCCACCACCCACCCCTCTCAGACGCTACTCTTGAGTGGGATATACTGGGTATGTTTGTTTGTTTGTTTGGTTCTTCACATAATGCATTTGTTAGAAGTTAGAGTGATATGAACTTGATATATCACTTAGTTTCAACTTTTAGCAATTTTATATGTAAAATTCATATAAAAGGATTGTCAATATTCCAACATGGTGATTGCATGGATCTGTTGTGTGGTTTTTCATTAACCCAAGAAACCACATTCTAAGTTAATCAACCGAATCCCCAAAATGAACAACCGCAACTAAACAATAAAGATAATGTCTCAGGTGACGATGTAGGTAAGTATCATATGTTTTTAAGTACCTTTTTATGTTAATGATTTTATCCAATATTAAATTAATCTTAATTTTATTTTAAATCAAGGTGATTATCATGAAGAAACTGAAGAAAGTGAAAATTCCCCTTCAAACTATGACTCAAAATAAGATGCAACAATCCCCCCATTACCTAAACAACAGCGTCAGGGACTTACTTTATTCCCATATTTGAATGTTGAAGCTAATGAAATGGATAGGGATTACATGCCTCTTGACAATTTTGATGATGGTGAGATGCGGATGTGGAACAAGAATGAAAATGAAACATGTTTAAATATGTATTTCACAGACAAAACACAAGGTGACTACGTTGTTCGATTATGGAACGTGGCACAAAACAAGGAGATTTATATGTCAAATACCAGACCACATGTTCTGAAAGCCAAATGTTATACGGCTAAGCATCCACACAATGGCACGCCCTTGTGTCGTTGGACTAAGAAAGTGTAAGGATTCTAACTTATTTAGAGTCATGCAATGGACTCATTCACATAGCTGCTTCACCACTTTTTCATGCAATAGCAACCGATCACTTAGATCTAAGCTTGTTGCGTCACATATCTACTAACAAGTTGTTGCAGATGTATCATTTCCAGTTAAACAGATTCAAGCTCTAATAAAAGAAAAGTTTCATGTTGACATATCGTATGGCAAGGCATGGTCCTCCAGAAGAAAGGCCATTGAGAATATATACGGTAGCTGGGAAGATAACTTAAATGCTTTACCAAGCTACCTTTTCTCGTTACAACAGTCTAACCCGGGCACTGTTTTAAAGTGGTTCCATCACCCCAACGTGCTAGCGTATTATGAAGTATTCAAGTATGTGTTTTTGGTCATCCTCCCAAGTATTGAGGCATTCAAGTATTGCACTCCTGTAATCACTATAGATGCAACTCATCTAAAGTGGCCCTACAGGGGTAAAATACTGATTGATGTTTCAAAAAACGCAAACAACATGATATTACCGGTGGCATACGCCTTGGTGGATAAATAGACCAATGAAAGGTGGAAGTGGTTCCTTTAACAATTTCAGGAGAATATACAAGATCCCACAGAGCGCAGGCTGTGTGTTATATCCGATCGACATGGGGGGATCCTACATGCCATGGAGAATTTAGATTCCTGGAAGAAGCCACACGCCTATCATCGATTTTTTCTAAGACATATTAGAAGCAACTTCGCACAAAAATTTAAAAATCTGAGTTTGAAGAAGCTGTGTTGGGACATTGGAAGCACAACGCAAGAGAGGAAGTACGAATGGTGTATGGCTGAGTTGAAAGCAGCGAATGTCAAAGCATGGAGGTACCTAAAGGCCATTCCAAAAAAACAAGTGGACATTGCTTTATGATAGGGGTAATCGTAGATGGGGTAACCTAACCACAAACATATCCGAGAGTATGAACAACATGTTACATGGTGCCAGGATGCTTCTGATTAAGGCTCTAGTTGAATATACTTTCAAGAGATACGTAGAACAATACGCCAAAAACTATCAAAACGCGTATAATTGCTCTACGGATTTAACCGATCGGATATGGAGATTGTTCAACCAGCGTGAATAAAGAGCCCAAGCACAGAGGGTCTACACATATGATGTAGAAGAACAAAGGTATATGGTGGAAACGATATTTCAAACAGATGAATATGGCAGTGACCCTTACACCGTAGAATTCCAGAAGCGCACGTGTTCACATGGTAAATGGAAAATATTTTGTTTCCCTTGTAGCCATGCCATTGCGGTTTGCCATTGGATCCATAAAGATCCTAAAAAAATTGTTAATCCTAGATTCCATTTTGATACGTATCATGCGCAGTACAACAACCACTTTCGGCTCGTGCCTCATATCCAC
The DNA here is from genome assembly GCA_018326465.1 of Flaveria floridana. NCBI lineage: Eukaryota > Viridiplantae > Streptophyta > Magnoliopsida > Asterales > Asteraceae > Flaveria > Flaveria floridana. The sequence continues at coordinate 15,567 of BJCO01000353.1, read as the reverse complement.
GAGTGGGAACATGCTGGTTGGATAGTTGTTAGAGACCGTCAAGGATTACTGTCGTAAGAGGCCGGACATGTGCAAGAAGAATACGTAACGAGATGGATGTCAATTATCCCGAAGAAAGAACGACCCGTAGGTGTTCTGGATGTAAGGAACCAGGTCACATGGTTAATAGGTGTCCCCACCTACAACGTTAGTCAGTCTAAATATTTTTCTTGTAGTCTACTTTGTTTTCACCTATCACTTTATGTTGTGTAATAATATTTTATATCTAATAAAGTATCTTTCAATCTTACTTAGTATAATAATTTTAAATTATATCTCTCCATCTTCATACTATAAATACATAAATTTATTTTCAATATTCATATACTTATCACTCTTCTCTTCAGTAATTCTCTCTCTTTGCTACAATGGAAAACCACAAGGAAAACACAAACGATGGTGAACAACAATACCACTCTCAACCAGTTCAAAGAACATCAAATTGGATGTCACAACCTTAGAGGCGTCTTCGCCTACCAAAGAAACACCCAAACAATACTGGGGATTCCTCTTTATTTGTCCAAGAAAAACAACCGGATAACACAGAGACTACCTTTCCAAAAAAGATCTAGATGGGTGTCTCCATGTGAGGAGTCGGAAAACTGGTTTGAAAAAGTTATCTAGTTTTATAAACATGGAGATGTTGAAGTGTGTTATTTAAGTTTATTTGACTATCTTGTTCCTCTTGATAAACAATTCTGGGGTACTCTTCTAGGGTGCCATAATAACGATTCTTTATCACCATTGGTAAGATTTAGTATTTGTTTATTTTTAAAATTTTGTATTTTACAGTATACAAAATATCATGTGTTTACATGCAGCATATCGAAGGTTGGATTCGTAGACTAATGCTTTGGAGGCGTAAACAACTCCTCCAAAACAACCCTTTAAATATGCGTTGGACTATATTAATACCCCAGTTTTACAATCAACTTTTAATGCAGCCAACGGATACGTTTGCATACGAAATTACAAGTGGGGAAAACAAGAATCCCCCCCCCCTTATGGGTGGTTGATTATGTTTATCTGCCTTTATTAGTAACTTCAACTAAATGGTTACTTATCGGACTTGATCTAAACACTATGTGGTTAAACCAATACTGCTATCTAGAATGAAGCAGTGAGGAATACCGCAACATTATTTTTTCTGCTTTAACAAAATTTAGTGTGTATTTCTATGCGTTATTGGTGAACACTGGCTACTGGGAGAAGTCAGAGAGGGAGGAAAAACTAATCAACTTTGATTTTACAGAAGACTATAAAACTCGATACACAGGTTTTGTACATCATAATTCTGGGGTGCACGCTTGTATGGTAATGGAGCACTTAGTTATAGGTAAAGACCCAAAGATACCCTTTGATTTTCAGAAGATAACTTTGAAGTATCGACGTTCCATGGCAGAAAAAATATATTATTTTCGATGCGCGACGCCTTTTTATCACAATGCTTAGATTTGTATTTTGTATTGCATCTTGTATGTCATGTTTCAATAGTTTATGCCACAAGTATTTCGTGTTTGAGTATTAATAAATTTAGGGATATGTTTTAGTATTAAAAAATCTAAACAACTAACTTTGATCTTGGGTATCTCATTATCCGTAAAACCGATTAAGGAACCTTAAACTTTATTGCATAAGCATTACGAGATTCTATTTGGATCAGTAAATTTAACATATTCAATACTTACAAACATATCAATATTTAAGAATTAAGTTAGCAAAAATGTTGTTTTTAACGTATTATTTTATTTTTAACATATTGTATTATTTTTTTAACATATATTATTTTGGATTAGGGTAAGTAGACCAAAAGGAGGAACCGCCCCTGCCACCGGCAGTTCCTTCTTTACTTTCTTTACCCAAAAAAGGATTCCTTCTTTACTTTCTTCACCAAAAGAGGAACCGCCCCTGACACTGGCGGTTCCTTCTTTACATTTTCTAACACCGTTCACTAACTGTGGGAGGACCTTGGCCGGAGGAGATGGCCGGAAAACCCAGAAACCGCCTTTGTCAGGCGCGACTTCTGACACCAAAAAATGGCAGTGAAGGAACCACCTATAGCAATGGCGGTATGACCATTTTCCACTTTTTCCCGGATTCCTTACCGTTTTACACTTTTTTTTTTAAAACATACCATTTAAAAAAAAATTCCCACTTTTGATCATATCATATCATATCATATTTTAATGTGATCATGTTTTAGTTAGTATCCATTAATAGTATTAGAATCCATGTGTTGCTAGAAATAATAAAAAGTTCAATAACATAAATAAGAATACGTGAAGAAGTATCTTCACTATTAGCTTTTTTCACCCTATGCTTGGTTAGATAATTAGGGAAGTTACGTCTCCAGTACTCCATCTTATCACATTCAAAGAAGTGGCGCTTCTCAGGAGGGGATGCGGCTTTGTTTATAGCCAGTCGTTTGTTGTTCATCTACACAAGTAGATCTAACCATCAACAATTAACAGATTTTACATAGTATGTTCTGCTTAGCAATTATGAGCATACCTTGTAATTCATCTACACTCTAAACCCATTCATTCATATTAAAGATCATTACAAACTATATGTAAGAACTAGATAGGGAGTTCAAGATGAAGTTTGTTGTCATTTCATCCTGCATAGGATAACTAAGTTTGATCATTAAATTTTTCTCAAGTCCTACGGGCAGCGGCCGTATTGTTTTCAGGCTTATTGAAACAGTGTTATCTTGAACATAAAGCTTTTCTACCATCTTGAGAACAATTATTAAATTACGGTGACATGCGAGAAAGTTGGTGTTATCGAGTTTCAACCAAAGGTGTCACCCATCCTTGGATTGCTCCTATCCAAGCACGCTTAACTATGGAATTCTTCTCTCATCTTCGGCCAATGAGCCCTCCTTGATGATATTTAAGGCAAGATATTTCTTATGAAACTAACATCTCTAGTGCCCATTAATGACGTGGGATTTCCATAAGGTGTTACAATTTGACCTTGATATTATCTTCTCATAAACAATAATGGTGAGTTTGATAGTGAAATTTTTTCTTCAAATTAATTGGAATTTGTTAAAGAAACTAGAATTTAAAGGAATGGGATTTAGGATTAGAGTTTATCAAAAGGATGTCAAATAAAGAGAAATTGAAATCCACCAAAGGAACTATATTGTTAGGCCTCCAAGCGCTCAAAGTAAACTACAAAAGAATTTTTGGCCTTTGATGCGGAGGTAATTATGCTAAATCAAGGTGCCTTAAAAATTAAGTGTCAAGTAGGTAATCTTCCATTCAAATACTTTGGCATGCTATGGGGTGCAAACATGAATCACATAAAGAACTGGAAGGATGTGACTAATATTTTTAAAGCAAGATTATCAACATAAAGAAAAGATTAGGTGGAGTCACTACAATGTTCACTATGCAATTCGCATGAGGAAGATGTTTACCATGCTTATTGCCCCTTTGCAAGAGAAGTTTGGGCAAAGTGGGTACGTGGCTGAATTTGCCACTTATTTCTTTCAATTCTTTGGAGGTGCTAATGGATTTAACATCAAATAGCCTTAGAAATGGTCCATAACATAAGATGGTTGAAGCAGTTCTAAAACGGTGCTATGGAGTATTTAGAAGACAAGATGTGATCGGGTTTTCAACAATTCGAGCCCATGTCCTTGAAGAACAATGGAAGAATTAAAGATTCTTGGTTTTCTTTGGATAAAAAACAAAGCTAAAAAAAATTGGTTAGAGTGGTCCAATGGAAACTTCTAATGTATTATATAACTTGTAATTTGTTACGGTGTACTCTAGCAACTAGCTAGGTATCTTTGTTAATTAATAACATTTATCCCCGCCTTTCAAAAATAAGGTAATGGTACGAAAAGGCAAAAGTTATAATACGATAACAAAAGCTGAGTTGTCCAAGTGCTAAGTTACCCTTTATGTAAGTTTAATATTTTTATTTAGATTATAACAGTCTTCTTTTCTGTAATTGTTTATAAATCACGCGAAACAAAGAAAATCTTTATCCATGTGCACATCCTTTCATAATTCATTTTAAAACAATATTGTTTTCTGTAATTGTTTATAAATCACGTTAAAACAAAGAAAATCTTTATCTACGTGCACATCCTTGTAGCGGTCTTCTTTTGGTATAATTGTGATAAGTCGGCTTTAGCCTTACCTTCAGTCATTGTTTTAATCTTCTTTGTGCCCATTGAATGGACAAGCTATAGCTATAATCATCAGATAGTCATTACTGTTTTCAAAGTAGTAGTTAGCATAAGATGGGATATTTTTAGTAGATCTTTTATCACGTAGACTTTAACTAGGCTTCAGAACTATTTGTTCCTTCCACTTCAGCTCACCTTTGATATTAATTCAAACATGATGTACATAGATTAGTACCTTCCCTTTACTTTGCAACGCTTGGTACATCTCAGACACACATATAAACAATTGGTCATCAAAGCAACCACCTATTTTTATGCATGCAGTTGAATGTAGACGACGATTTGTTTTATCATATGCCAATGAGAACGATGATTGTCCATTGTTCTTACCACGTTGCTACCCTTATGAAGTATGCATGGTCCACCCTCTATAAGTCGAATGCTCTTTTAAGAGTTACTTTTAACACGATGGTTTAAAACATGTAACCATGCCTTTGTGAGTAATTCTTCTTTCTCAAGTGACCATGCTTGTCTCTTTGGTGGTCTTGAGGGCGCAACTGCTTTGCTCTTCTTCTTTTTGGTGGTCTTAACTTGTAAAGATGCAAATTCATCCACACTACACACTACGGGTGTCAATGTGGATGTTTGGGAGGTGGAGATTGTCGGAGAGTCACAGGAAACCGGGAGGATCCATGATTAGTGAATTGGTAGAACCCAAGATTTGAGAATTGCGGGAACATGAGATATAGGACTTGAGAAAACATAAAATTTGGGAACTATTGGTTCAAGTATCCATGGACTTGGAATGACCAAAGTTTTGACATGGTTTAGGATTTCATCAGGATTGGATTTGTTAACAACTGTAAAATGAAATCACGTTTGGATTTATGATTTTTAAGAAATTTTTGACAAAAAATTGCTTAAAAGTGTGAAAATCATACAGTAGGGGGCTGTATTTATAGTTGTTTGAGAATGGAAGTTTGAACCTTGAAATTTGAATATATAAGTATATAACTATTTGAGGGGAAATTTGAAATTTTAGATAATTGTTTGTAGCCTACTGATATTAATGTGTGTAGTAAAGATTTTTCTCCTCAAATGGGTAAAGGTTCTACTCTGATGCTGAACATCGGTGTTGATTTAAGAGTAAGTTTAAAGGATGTGTGAGTTACATTCTTACAAAAAGTTGGTCAAAGCTAACTCAACTATACGCAAAGTACCTTATGTACATTGAATGACTGCTTGTAAACTCTCAGATGTAGCGCTAATTTGTACACCATCAAAATTACTTTATACGCCACCACACTTAGATGAGTAATGATGTAAACTCTCAAATGTAGTGTGTATTCATCTTGCATTCTTGTGGTTTCTTCCTGCAACGATAAGAGACCAAAATTTAAGGTGCTTGAGGTTTTTTTAAACCCAGAAAACCTTCAAAGAATAATACGTTCCAAATTTATAGCATTCGCAATGCCAAAAAGTTTAGAACGTGTTTTGAGTCAAATTGCAGAAGGACAAACAATGAAGTTTTGCTAAGCACCACCTACCTTTGACCAACTGACCAAAGGTGACCACCATCAGGCTCCCAATGACCAAAACCAAAGCTCCAGCAACCCCACTGGAAATCCAGTGAGATTGTTGATGACTGCAAGTTACGCCTTCCTACAAATTAAATTTGAGTACAAATTTTATGGTTTCTTCATCCCATGTTAAGTGAAAGACTTGACATATAATTAGAAAAGAATGTTTTATTATTAGTAAAATTTCTTAAATGGCCCTGTAGATAATAAATCATGAATTAAGTAATCTTTATATAAAACTTTCTGATGTTTTTTATTTGCAATTTCATGGAACAGTTCAAAGTAGAGAATACAGCATTTGTTATGGGACAACAGTATATGTAATAACTAGTAAGTTGAAATGCTGAATACACCTTCCATGGTAATTTTGGTGTTGGTGTGCATAGAGAAACTTCAAAAGGGTAACAAATGATCATTTAAAAATGGAGGTAATAATTTCAACCTGTTTATATAAAAAAGGGTCATTTCGGTTTATATTTTCTTAAGAACTAGTGAAAAGAGAGAGGATTTCAAAGAAGAACCCATTATCAAATTTCTTGTTAGAAATAAAGAAATAAAAGAAACACCTTAGCTTTCTTTTTTGTAGCTTTGCGTAGCAGCTTTAGCTGTTTGGATCTTGCTTTCCTTTTAGCATCTTTATTTGCCTTCAAAACAATCATATAAAGTTCATTTAACTAGAACCAGTTTCATAATCATGATATTTGATTCCGTATTACAGACATTATTAGAGAACTGAATACATTATAGCCTTCTAGGTGCCAAAATGAGAAAAAAAAAATGATGCAACACATTATAGCCTTCTAGGTGCCTATTAGTTACCATGCCATGTACCTAGAGGTGGCGATTAGGAACACATTTTACTTACGATTTGGTCGATCTGGGTTGCTTTATTTCAGATGTGTCAAATAAAATAGCTAGAAAGGAATGGGGTTAGCCCAAGTCTATATAGAGTGCATGCAACCACCTAAATTGTTCTATTTAAAGATTCAGATTAGATTTGTATAAAACTGTGTTTTTGTAGTCATAAGTCATAACTAAGACACAATTTATCTAATAAAACATTAAAAAGGGACGATAAAAGTGTTTACGAGCCAATCAAACCTGGCAGACCTATTTGACCCATTACCATACCCACCCAGCCAATCTAGCCACCTCTACACGCGGCGATTTCATACTACTCTACTCGATCAAGTATCTACAAAAATGCACAAAACTATAAACTGCAGAAGTTACCTGCTTAGCATTCTGAGATTCTTCCATTTCTTTTGTTAACGGGCTGGGCACTTTAGCAGCTTGCCAATCCCATTTATCCAGGTTCAATGCCATAAAACGTCTAAATGTATTCCTAACTTCTTTTCCAGATGCAAGCCTATAAGCAGTTCGTCCCCTTTCATCTATTACACAAGGATCAAAACCTTGTTCTAGTAGTTCTAGAACTTCCTCTGCATTTCCAGCTTTTGCTGCTTCGTGTAAAGGTAATGACATATGAACTCTTTGCACATTTCTAACAGGACCATCTTCAGAAAGATTCTCAGTTTTCAGTTTATTATCTGTGTTTTCTTTGCCTAGTGTACTTGTTGAATCTTCTTTAACAATAGTTGATATTTCTTCATCTGGTTCAATAGAGATTTGTGTCAATATTTTATACAACCGTTGAGCTTCCTGGAATGTTGGCCTTTGAACGGTTAATGGGATGTGTCTGATAACATTGTTCTGGCATCTGAAGCATGGCTTTTCACCATCAAATAGCAGTTTGCGGTTGTGTGAGGGAGCATGAATGAAAATACAAGCAGATAGATCAAAATAAGGCTTCCATGCGGTGAGCAATTCACGAATATCCTAATTGTTAAGGGAGAATTAGTCGAGAAATTAAAGCAACCAGCAAAAATGCAACTAATATAAGTTTTTCCTAATGTAATGTGAAAAACAAGGATGTAACATATCATTACATATTTTTGATGCAGATGTACTTATGATATTACGAAGCACAACATCACGAGAAGAACAGAATTGAAACTGATTAAGCATGCAAGAACATAAACGGAACCTTTTGACAAATGCAGCCTTTTGTATCATGAACATCTATGCAATTACAAAGCCATATATTCATCATTGCTCTTCTACTTGTCCGACTTTTAATTGTAAAGTTCAAAACCCATTTTCCAAAATTGGGATTGATAAGCATGTAGTTCGATTTTTTTAATTATCAAGCTAAAATATACCTTAGTTAATGCAAGTTCGTTGTGCCGACGAATTGAAGCTCCTGCAGAATGTGCAACTTTTCCACCAGCATCTTTTGATGATTGCTTTTTACCAGCTTTTGCCCTTACTACATATCTACATGAAAAAAGTAGCATTTTAGCATTTTGCCCAACTGAACCTATGTAGTTTGATAGGCAGCAGGGCAGTTAAGCCATGTAACAAAGATTTCAAAGTAGAGATGAAACTAATAGAACTAGAATTGCATTTAAAGCTTATGGGCTTATTGCCTTTATATCATATTATTTGATCTCGTGCATACATAATTTCAAAAGAACTGTGACAATGAAGTATTGCATACTAGGTTTATTAGTATGAGCGTACGGGACCATTAACTATCTAGAATTTGCATTCCATGCTTTATATATTGTAATGCATGATGCATCAATTAGTAATGAATTAATTCAGTACTTTATTGGTTAATATGGTATCAGACAAAGGTTATTTAGTGGCATTCGCCACCAATTCAAACCCTAGACTAGGCAGCGTGTCGCCGATATCGCCGTCGCTGCCCTGTCCCATCTCCATTTTCTACTTTGTTTCTTTTTCTATTTTCCAGATTTTATGGAATAAAGCTTCGTTATCAGTTAGACTTAAGCCACTTATCCAAAAAAAAAATTAAAAGTTGAGACATACTTAAATCTCACCACCGCCACCATGAGAACCGTCGTAACCCAACTAGCCTTCACCGAAAAACAGCCCTTCTTTTGATTTTATTTATTTATTTATTAGTGTTTTAGCCGTATTAAAAACCACGGTGCAAGATCACCGATCTCAAACTAGATTATTTTCCTTTTTCATCTACAAATCTCATCTCTTGATCTAAGAGACTTTTTTTTTAAGATTTACGTATCCCATCTCTCTTGATCTACAGATCCAAGAGACCACCGCATGCTAGCATCCCACAAAATTGATCATATTTCCTTGCAGATCAATGGCTTATAAGCCGATCATGTCAAATTCAACCCCACAGCCACCTGCTTTTAAGGACCAGAACAATGGTACCTTGTTATGCAATTTTTTTAATGAAGACTATGGATGGCACAATCAACCAAATTATAGATAGCAAAATCAAACAAAGCATGGATGGCAACATCCAACATAATATGAATATGTTGGCAAAAGTTTAAAATTTTGAATCGATCGAAGCATGTTTATCTTACTATAATTGTATTTTTATGTTTTCGAGTCTTAGCATGCGACTTACTCCAGCTACAACTACAGGAGAATATTGGATATTAGGTTTATTAGTATGAGCCCATAGGACCATGAGGTATCTAGGATTTACATTCCATTCTCTATATATTGTAATGCATTATTCAATAATTAATCAATTCAGTATTTTACCATTTAACATGAAGGAGGACTTGTTAGTTTGAAATGGAGAACGGGAAAAAAAATCATTAGCTACCACTTATATATAAATTTCTAAGTAATAAACATATATAATTATTTAGTACTTTAAAATTATGGTGGTGTTGAGAGGCTACAATTTCAACCCCTTTACTTATGGACACCCAAATGGGTCCATTCGTTTGTGTTTGTATCTCAAACTCGTCAGATGACCAAAAATCATCCAAAAGTTCCCTCATAGTCTTAATTTTATTACGAATTTATTATGGTACATTTTCATTACTTGTTAATTTATGACATTTAATCTATATCAGTATAATATTACTGAATGTGAAGTTTTTATAATTATGTTAATACATGTTTCTTAAATTGCAAGTGTGCTATAGAACTATTTTTAGCAGAAAATGTCCCAAGCAACGCATGGGAATTATACTAGTTATGGATGTGAAGAAGTAAATATTAGTGCTGGTCAAAAAGAGATCCATTCCAAGTTCCTAAATGACTTTTATTTGGGAAAAAATTCAAGTTGCACGCAAACTGCACCTAAGATAGAACATTTAAGAAAAGGACAAACCTGTGGAATGTTTTGTGGGTGACAACAAAGTTTCCATCGAAGACACAACCAGCAAAATGGCCACCACTAGCCAGCAACATGACTCTCAAACACGTATTGTTCCTAGGTTCATTGATCACATACAGCAATTTCTCAATCACTTCTTTCATTGTCACAAATGAAGTATCATCATCCTTCATGGATCCAGATAAATCATGTTCAGAGAGAATTTTTTCGGAGTCACCTAAAAGCAAACACTTCCAGAATGAAATCATTTCTCCATTTGGTAGACGTACAAAAACTTTCTGTTTTGTACTCACTAACAGTCCATTAGTTAAACCACTACAGCCACCAAATTCTATGTTATCTTCGTCTTCTGAACACGATATGCTTGATATAGTATAATTATCTTTAACTAAAGAATTGGAACTCCATTCATCAAAATCATCCTCCTTGAGAATATCCTTTCCTGCAATGCTTAGCTTTATCTGAGATAATATGCCAGAGAGTAAACATACAATGGCCAGAAAAAGAATATAATGGCACACAAATGTTAACATGAATTATTAGTCGCCTAACAACCAAAGTGCCTAATTTAGCCACTCAACATTTTGGAGTAGAACGGCCATTTTTACTAACAACCATTTGTATTCACCAACGCAGCAATGCCTTAGCAAAAACTAAAAACTTAACTGTTGGTCAAGTTCCTTGAACATTGATTAGTCTATCTTTATATATATTGGTGGCTACAGACAAGACGGCTATGATCAGAGTTAAGGGGACGTTTGAACTAAAAGACTCTACGTTTCCCTTCTCGGGTTTATTGTACTTTTGTTCTTATGCCTTCTACTACCGAGCCAGAGCCAGGCCTTACCACGAACCTCTATATTCCGTCGTCTCATCAACAAAAACTTCAATATTTATAAAGAGTGAGTTACTGGAATAAGTATTTGTTGTTCATCATGGCCTTGCTAAATTTTTTCACAACATTTCGAATAAAATATATGAAACTCTTACTAGTACTACCCCCAAAACAAAGAAACGCTTGCATATATCTAAATTGGACCAAAGGGTTGGTTATTACATACATGAACACAGAGAGATATCTGCAAAAAAGGCGTTGAAGCTGCAATTTGAGTTGCAAATTCATGTAAAGAAACAGGCATTATACTTGTACACAATTTAAAATGTTGGTGACATTCGCCACCGGCCATAAACCACCTTAAGTTTCTTGAATCGACACTTTTTACTCCTATATTTTTTTTCTAAAACTCTAAAAAATGTCACTTTAACCCCCTTGAGTTTCTAAAGACATTGAATTTACCTTTAGTACATTTTTACTTCAAAAAGCTAACTTCTTACGCCCTGATTTTTACGTACGTGTCGGTCTAAATTTGAGTTCGTTTATGTTTTGACATAACTTTTGTACGGACACGTACCGGGTCAAATATAAACTGCTTTCATGCTAATTTTTAAATACATTTTGAGTTGGTCTACTATTTGATTTGATGTATACTTTATTTGAAAATGAGTGGGTTATATAATATGTTTTCGTTCAATAATATAAATTCAGGTAATTCTACTTTTCCGGAAAAAAAAATTCAGAACTAGTCGGTATCACTACGCGTACCCGGGTATATATACTGGTTATACTTATAAGTTTGCTTGAATTCAAGTAAGCAGTTACATAAAACTTGGCTCAATTTCTTATGAAGTTCAAATATACGCATTGGATAGCATTTATCAAAAGCTAAAATCATAAAGTAAAAGCAGTAACATGAACAATAGAAAAGCAATTGATTCAAAGAGTTAGGTTAAGCGAAGTTATTACATTGAATCGATGAAAATCTGACTTGAAGTGAGAGCGCTGGTCGTGAAGTGAATGAAAACTGTGATTACAGGCATTACACGTCCATCTCTCGGCGGTGTTCTTCTCCTCCACCGCCTCTCTTTCGTCTGAAGTATCTCCGGCGGTGGTGGTAGTAACTTCAGAGGATGAAATCACTTCAATTAGACCAAATGATTCGATGAAGTTCGACGGAATTTCGAAAATCGAATAGCTTCTCCGATTGGGTTTATTTTGTTCGTCCATTTGGGAATTATCTCCGACGACGGAAGATCAACTCGAGACGTTAGACTCCAATTGGGGATTGCTGATAATGTTGGACTACAAACTCAATTGGGCCGAGTCCAACTTCTTGAATCCATCACTTAGGCCCAAATTAACATTGTTGGGTTACCGAAAAATTTTAAGTACCAACTTACGTTGTGTTCTCGAGTTTTTTAGGGGAGGAGAAGGAAAAAAAAGTAAAAATATTTGTGTTACTTTTTAACGAGAGAAATGAAAGAAAATGGAAGAAATTGACGGGAAGATTACCAATTTGGAAGGAAGGGGAAGTGAAGAGAACTTTTTTTAAAATAGAAAGGAATTTTGTTTAAAGATTGATTCTTGTTTATTAGAGCATTTGAATGTGTTGCTTCTTTATCTAGAACACATGAGCCAGTCCTTTTGTACTTCCACTTAACTATAACACTTTGACGTGTCCTTATCCTATCAAAGGGTATGGTCAACATACAAGTCCATGGATCATGTAAGGTTTAGAACCTAAAGATCTCATCGTTGGTAAATCATAAGTCATGTATAATTCTTAAAACTGAACATTCATTAAAATAACAATGAAATATTTTCAAAGTGTGCATATGTTCAAATTCTAGTATTCAAGTTATTGAAACAAAGATAAGTCTCATGATTAAGATGATGTGATAATCCTTTAATTCATGCCAAAGGTCAGTTATACTAAATAAATTCTAGTTTTACTACAAATCAATTATCAAGACATTCAAGAATGTACAAGCATGCTAATATCATAGTATCAATCAGAAGATACCTATATCATCATAGTGCGACATTAAACATGTTTAGGTTTGGAAGATTTGTAGTACAACACTAAACATGTTTAGGTTTGGACGATTTGTATTACTATTTAAATTTAATAATAATCATTGAAATGAAATTCTATTATATTAAAACAAAAAAAATACAAGAAAAATTATGGTACATTTTTATTAGAACAAATTACAAGTCTTTTAACAATATTAAAAACATTGTCTTTACACAATAGCATGCGATGATTTAGTTTGTGTTGGGATGGTCGGCTGCCCTTGTGAACTACACTTAGTGCATGTTTGGTATTGCTTATTTCTCCCTTACTTTTGACTTATTGACTTTTGAGAAGTTAATAAGTTAAAAAAAGTATTTGGTAAAGTCAAAAGGACTTTTGAAACTGACTTTTCATATAAGGTAAAAATGAGGTTTTGAAAAGTAAGGGGATAGTTACTTATTTACTCTTAAAAATTATTTTTGATCTAATTTCCTATTATACCCCTCTAATACCTCCTATTAACTCTTATTATTTTTAAAGTTAAGTCTTTTTTTAAAAATCCAAACACTAGCCACCAGTATCACTCGAACCCCTCCCTCCGCCCACTCACCTTTGAATTTGAATTTCATTTGTGATGGTATGGTCGGGCCTTGTGAAAGCCACTTTATTTACAATAGACTTTTGCTAGAAGTAACTATGGGAATAGGAAGTTCATATTGGGCAAATGATGTATTAGAAAGATGATTAGGGCCCAACTCCATCAATTCCACCATGTAAGGAAGCAATTTAAAAAAGGCTGGCGGTTTAGGAAGAGGACGTGGAGTTGTTAACAAGGAAATGCATATCGTTAAGCTAGATGTCGAAAGTAGTGCTAGGGATAGACAATAGGGATCGGATAGTAGTGTTAAGTTTCAACTTGAAGTTCTCTTAGGAGAAATTCTAGAAATCTTTTTGCTCATTTATATTAAAGAAAGATGTTTTTTGTTATAATAATAAAAAAGTTATAAATTATTTTTCTTACTATGGTCGGACGAAGAACATACATATATTCGGTTGAACCTATTTTTGTTCGGTAGATAATATTTTGTGGTCGCTCGAATTTGATTATTTACATTCGGTTGGGACGATCCTGTTTGGACCCATGTCTATCTTAACATTTCATCCTAGGTTCGAAGTACACTGTTTCATAGTCGTCGACGACTGTGTTGGGTGGAGACATTTTGGAGACAGGGACCTTTTGGGAGTAAAAGTTGGTCAAAGGAAAATTTTTAAAATTTTTTAATATAAAAATTAGGCATTTAGTCATTCGAAGTGGAAGAAACAAAATTATAATGATGTTCGTAAAGGAATTGGCTTAACATATTTGGGATTGTTCCTCTCATGTTTTTTCTCAAGACAAATCAACTATCTTTTCCTTCAAAGTGATCTTTAATATATAATATGTACTATCGAACAACCTCGTCATCATTGTTACTACTATCGCCACAACCAACGCCCAAACCCCTGTCACCACTTCTACCAACCACGAACCCACGCCGTCTCCACCACCAACATTATAGCTGCTTCTAATAATCCTTGTTATCCCGCACTACTAGCATCAAACATTAGGTGAGGTGGTAGGTGGTAGTTGTGGTGCTGAAATGACGCCTGTGGGGGCGATGACCAGTAGGGAGATAAATTTTACGGGTTTTTCTAAATGCATCCTAATCTAGTTTCTAATTACACCTAGTCTAGTTTTTAATTACGTCCAACTCTATTATATTAATTCTATTTATTAGTTTTGTTGTTTTCTAAACCCAATCAAATTATACTCAATAGTTAAAATTTTGATCAACATTAATTACTTAAATTAACTACTTGAGTCATTTTTTTGTTTATTACTTTGTTATTAATTTTTAATAAAGGATTTAATTACGTTAGTCAATTTCTTTGTTTATTACTTTGTTTTTAATTTTTAAAATATAAGAAAGCTTTCATGATGTTTTTATAGTTATAATTATTTATTTTCTTAATAAATAAATATGCAGCATATGGGGTTTTATCAAACAAAATGAGAATCACCGTATCAATATTTTGCTTTAGTTTACGTAAAGTTATATTCTATTATTCTTTTATAAAAGAAAAGAACATAAATGTATCTAAAATTATAAGTTATTTAATTTAAAAGACCACACTTATAAACGTATACAACCCAACTACATTTAATTTTATATGAATCAGTTCGTGGCAATCAATTTCCTCACTTTTAGAATGAAGTATAAATAATAATAATAATAATAATAATAATAATAATAATAATAATAATAATAATAATTATAATAATAGTAATAATAATAATAGTAAATATCTATACTACATATATAAAGCATTTTGGATGGATATATTTGTAATTTTACATAAAATATAAGACACCTAAAACATTTTTTAAGCATAAAATATAAGCGTTTAATACAATAATTCATAATTTACCCCCATTTAATAAACTTCTCTTCATTAATACATTATTTAATGCATATTAGATTATTTAATTTAATTTATTGAGCATTATTTTATTTATTTTATTCTAAATTAATATTTAAATCTACATTTACTTTTTATATGCTTTATAACTAAATACAATTTTAATCAAATATTATTTTATTTAAATACTTAAATTTATAATCATTATACTATATAACTTATAATCTCAGGTTAAATCAAATTTACACTTAATCTCTTAAACATAAAATAAATTTCTTCTATTTTCTTTTAACC
>BJCO01000352.1:0-25307 GCA_018326465.1 Flaveria floridana | reverse complement strand
TATATATATAAAGTTAACATTGGGCTTCTTAAAATTTATAATACTTGAGAATAATTCTTAGCCCAATACTAGCCCAACTGTAATTGAAAGTTTTTATAACAAAACTTTGCCCTAATATAAGTATCCAATATAAGTAGATGTGAATATGTGATTACAAAAATTAGTTTATATAATATGATTCACTAGTATAAGAGTGTCTTTTTTTCCTGACTCGCCCAGGGCTCCGAAATCCTCGGGGCCGGCCTTGTTTATAATAATATGGGAAATCTATTGTGAATGTTTTTAGCTTCTTTTACCCCACATCAAACTCAATGTAATTAAAATCATCAAAAATCCTTAAATATAAATCCAAAACTCTTAGATACATTGGTATACGCTTATACTATTCAATTTTGACTCGGATGAATAGTTTTAAAATTCTTATCAGTCTATTTAGTCATATGTCACCATTGATTGGGTTTTGAGTTTTCTTCTTTTTTTCTTTGGCTTTTGTTGATCTTTTTAATATTTTAAAAAAATTGTGGTATTTTAAGAATAAAAAAAGGTTGCCAGACGAGTGGTTAGTGTGGACATTGTCTTCCCCATCAACCCGGGTTCGATCCATAAGTCAACAAATCAACAAAAATTTAGAGTTACAATTAGTCATTTTTAATAATAACTCTACTTACTATTTTTATACCATATTCTTGTTCATTTCTTACTAAATTATATGGTCAGGGAAATACTTTAATTTTCGTGATTACACACACATAATTCACACAAGTTTTCTAGAGCTTTCCATTCATAGGCAACAAACTCCATCACTCATGAAAAGAAAACCCCACCTTCCAACAAAATCTTTTATAATAATTGCATATATAAAAACACTAAAAAAGAATCTTCTTTTCATATTTTCATAATTATACATTGTCATTTTCTTGCCTAATCCTTCAAGAATCATAAAAAGCAAAACACTCAATCCAATCATCGATTGTAAAGTAACCATTTTTATTATAAGTGGCTAAAGAATATGTTCAATGTCCAATAGCCCATACTCTTCATAATATACTCCAACTGTGTGAAATCCCACCTTCAACTGTGTGAAAAAATGGCAGTAAGCAACAATATCATAGCTACAATAAACTTCATAGCACTCGTATGCTCGATCCCGATCATCTTCACCGGCATCTGGCTCGCGACCAAGCCCGATAACCACTGCATCCGCTCGCTCCCGTGGCCCATTGTCTTTATTGGTGTATTGTTTCTCCTTCTTGCACTCACGGGCTTCGTTGGTGCTTATTATAACAAGCAGGGGTTATTGGCCTTCTACTTGTTTTGTAATGCTGCTTTAATTGTTACTGGAATTATTCTTCTCATACTCGCGTATATTGTCACGCACCCTTCCGGTGCCTACTCTGTCCCGGGGAGAGAGTATGATGAGTACCGCTATATGGGGTACTCTCAGTGGCTTCGGGATCATATTACTGATCCCGAAAACTGGGGGAGTATAAAGGCGTGTTTGGCGGCTTCTTCCGTTTGTAAGAAAATGGTGTGGGATTCGTACACTGCGCCGCAGTTTTTTGCTTCGCGCATTTCCTCTCTTCAGGTAATTCTTGGTTCTTTGTGTGTGCGCGCGCGCATGTGTGTATATATATATAACATGAAATGGATACATGAAATTTATTCATGTATTCCATGAGTATAACCTGAAAAGTATAATTCTTGAGATTTTTTCTGTGACATAACATGGCATTGGGTTAAGGCACTTATGTCAAAAGTGCATAAAGAGATCATATACTAATGTCAAATATTTTCAAACATTTTTAAATGAGTAATTTAGCCAATATTAAATTTTACTTGCTAAATGTGGTCATGTTGTACATACTAGCATGTACCACTAATATGAGACATTTATTGGTGTGATATAATACTACGGTGATGGGAAAAAGGTAGATTGCTACAAAAGAAATCATGACATAAATTCATTGCTATTTGTGTGGTAAATATGATAAGACATATTATTACAACAAAATCTAAACTTTTTAATGTTTCAGTAGGTTATATGTGCTATCTAATGACTTGTTTGTGACTTTTTTTTTACTGGTTTTGACATTTTTTTCATTTTAACTATATTTTCTAGATGTTTCCTATTTGACTAGTTAGAGATAATCTATGCCTCCAGCTTGTTTTTTTATAGGCAAAATAGTAAAAATAATCCATTCTTACAACAACAAAAAAAAAATTATGTTTACAGTCAGGATGTTGCAAACCGCCAACAGTGTGTGGGTATCAATACGTGAACCCGATAACATGGATCAACCCAACAAACCCGATGGGGGACGTGGACTGCATCTTATGGAACAACGACCCTAATCAGTTGTGCTATAACTGTGACTCGTGTAAAGCAGGAGTGTTGGGGAACCTAAGGAAAGAATGGAAGAAAGCAAACATCATATTGATCATAGCCGTGATCGTTCTCATTTGCCTTTATCTCATCGCGTTTAATGCTTACAAGAACACGCACAAAACCGGATCCAAAAAGTAGATTTACTATTTTCAATAGTTTGCCTACATTCGTGCTTGATGTTTAATCCTTTTGTTTATAGGCGACACTTTTTTGGCCTGATGATGCTCTCAGACTCTCAGTGTCACCATCATGCTATGATGACTTGCACATCATGCATCGAAAGTTACACATAGGAAAAGTTCGTTTTGTGAAGCCAGTGGAGTACATATATTCCTCTTTTGCTTTAATTTTTGAGTTTATTTTGTGCAATTTACTTGACCATACAATACAATACAAGAATATGCTTTTTGCTTTTGATTTTTGGTTTATTCCATAAGAATAGAATAATGAATATAACTATGAGAACTGCATAATTATATAATGTTTTGTTAATTAAAAGGAGAGGGAATGAGGGTATGATAGACAGTTATATAACCACATTATTATATATTTAAAAGCAAAAGCTACAAGCGATTAGGTGTTCTAGCGGTTCTCTACTTAAAATTGATTATGTATTGAACGTCTCGTCGTCTCTCTACGATTTGAATACAACAAAAGAATTAAATTTGTTGTAAAATACATATCAGTTCTATAAACTCATACTCGTACGTATCATTGTGTACCTAACATTGCATTAACATGTGAACCATAAGTGTTGTTGTCATGCGGTAGCCAGCTTTCTTGAGTGGACAATATACATCGGGTCAGATCGACCAGGATTCGGAGATATATCTACAGCCTGCACAAATATTGCAACGAGTTAACGAGTTTCTGGTCAAAGTCAAAAATCAGTTTGGTTGACCTTCAAAATTAAAATTTGCAAATTTTATTCTGCATAGATGTCATCAATATTGCTCACCTGGGGTGGTTCAAATCCTCCAGCATAGTGAAAATATGCTCCCACTATCATCACATGATCCGCATCACCTGTTGATGTCCATATCGATATCGCCTTTGTCCAAAAACAGCGATTCGAGAAGCTGTTCGTTTATCAACATCATAACCCAAGCCGTTTAACATTAGTCTTCATTACATAAAAAGTGATTATGTGATATTGAGTCATCAGAATCATATAATTAGTTGTAATAAATTGGACTATAAGAGATGCTCTTGGATGTGCCATTTGTTGTTTGAAGTTAATCATTAGTTGAAATTATAAATAATCAGATAATTACACATAATCATCACCTCATAATAGCCTGGCCACCTGGCTTAAGGACCCTACGCATCTCCTTGAATACTTCGATAGGCTTAGTCAAATAGTCAACACTAACCTGCAATGCAGTAGGACTTGGTCAAAGCCGACTTAAAGATTATGTGAATAAGTGAACAACACCAACCACAAAACACACCACATTTGTGATGACATCAAAAGAATTATCTTCAAATGGAAGCTTAGGATTCGTGTTTAGGTCTTGCACAATATACTCGGTGAGTACCTACAGCGATTACAAATGTTCACCAAAATTACGCAACGATGATCAAATATTAATGTAAAAATGTGTCACACGGGTATTTTGATTCTCACTTTATTAGCCTTGAGTTCTTCTTCATTAAGACCCATACCCGC
The DNA here is from genome assembly GCA_018326465.1 of Flaveria floridana. Lineage (NCBI taxonomy): Eukaryota > Viridiplantae > Streptophyta > Magnoliopsida > Asterales > Asteraceae > Flaveria > Flaveria floridana. Next base: position 21,252 of record BJCO01000352.1, on the reverse strand, counting down.
TATTCTTTCCTGTTTATATCCTGCAGGAAAATGACTCACCCAACTGCTACACATGTCTAGAAGAGCTACACCTGGAGTATTACTCGGAGGGAAAACTTCATTGTAATATTTTGTGAGAGCAGCAATGGCTGGATCGTCGATGTGGGTTACAAAACGTGGTGATTCATAGAAAAGTAAATCTGATGATCTGCAAAAACACCTTTTTCATTAAACTAATGTGAAGGCCTGTTGTACAATACTAGAAGTCATATGGATCATTAAACACCTTTTTGATGACTTTCAACCAAAATTGTTTAATTTAGAAGTCACCAAAAGTGTTTAATTTAAAGGTGTACATCCTCCTAAATTGATTTACTCAAACAGATTAGATTCTACTTTAATAATCTGCTTTCTGTAATGGTATTCAAGACATTATTTATTTCGTAAAATTCAAATAAAATGATAAAAAATGTGACTATGGCCCAAGTCGCCAGCCCAACCTGTTTTGAACCATGCTAAAAAGTGCTTGTTATGACCCATTAAAAATGTGACCATCTTTCCACATGTATATAATACGTGCAGGATCACTGTTATATACAAGATTCAAATGACTAGTGCTAAAATATGATGTAATGACTGCTGAAAGATTTAAGTCCCCTAAATACATGAACCTATTTGAAGAAATTATGTTCTTTAGAGTTTTAAGAAAGTTAAATCAAGTATAGCTTTTGTTCTATGATCTCATCAACAATGTTCACAATGAAACTCAATTGAATGATTATTGAACGAGACTGTACTCATCGAAACGTTGAAAGTCTTCATCCTTGAAAGGAAATTGTTCAGGCCATTCTACATTCTCCAATATCTGTAATTTTAAACACAGAAGCTAATTACATTAGATTATAGTACTTTTGCCCATTACGAACAGTTACAAGATATGTTCAAATGGATACCAGTTGGTATCAAATGCAAAATGAAATCCACATCAATTCCAAATTAGGTAGTAACATAAACCCAGATTATGTTTCATGATTTATATCAAATCAATTCAATTTTGTCAGAGTTCATCATAGTAACATAAACCCAGATATGAGCAATTTAAGTTGATAGCTGCATACATTCACAAATCACTCAAAACCCCAAATGAAATCAAGAACCACAAAACCCTAATCAAACCAAACAAAATTTTCAAATCTATAACAGCAAATTCTCGCAAAAACTAACCTTTTCGACAGAACCCTTTGTTCTGGCTGATGCGATGATAGAATTGGTGCCCGAATTGCTCATGAATTGTGCCCAAAAAGAAACCCCAATTCCCAACACCACACGTCGCTGCAATCGGTAGCTACTAAGGTTCTTGCTTCTGTTTAGTGTTCTTGACAATTGATCAGTAGTAAAACAAGAAATTGAAGCATTTGAATGAAGACGGAACCTGTTTTGTAGAATGTTTGGGAAACGATTAGCCATTTTAATTGTTTTTATATTATTAATTTAAGTGTGATTCGAACATCAAAATATTAAATTTTGAAAACCATGTTGGATGGTTGCTATATAGTGGATTGAACATCTTTTACGTGGCCACACCATCTTCACTCGAAATCGTATGAAAATGGATGATAAAATTTGTTACCTAAAGTTTTCTTATTTTTTTCCAGACTCATTTTTCACGATGTGATTGTTTATCGGTCCGTGTTTTGATTTGAGTTTCTTGATTTGGAAAATATTTTGTCTGAAACAGAAAAGAAGCGAACCAATACAATATGTTCAAACAGAACTTGAATAGTCGAATTCACTTCGGATTCGGTTTTAAACCAAAAAAACCCAATTTCTAACAATGAGGGTGTTCATTGTTTTAGGTTCCTCAGGTTTGTCGTTTTGATTTTCTTAATTTGCAATGGGCTAAATCCTCATAAATGAATCTCTTAAAACCGTATAACTATTTCAGTTTAGTCAATTTGTAATTGAATATTCACTTATCAAACAAATATAACTTGATTTGACCGATAATGTGGTTTGACAAAGTGCCCTTAAAAAAGATTTGGAGATAGCATCGGGTTTTCCACACGTAAGAAGCTTATCAAGCATGTTCATTCTTTACTTATTATCGATTTTAAAGTTTGTTCATCCACATATATAATTCAAATTGATGTATAGTTAGAAGATACTGTTGTCTGCATCATAGTTTGTTTGCATTATGAATAGTAAAATGGACATGAACAGGTTCAACAAACCACGTCTAACTTGCATCGATCAAAAACTAGGTTTACAACTTTGTCTTGCATGCTGTAGCAAGAATAGTGTATCGATACTTGATATATGGCATTCACTGTCCTGAGAAAAGAAGGGGCGAGTAGCACCTATCCCCCTTGAATTACAAAATGAAATTGATCTTAACTTCCAACAATATATCAGGTGCCAGAAAGTAAGTGTACAGACACACAGTGACTATCCCCCATGCAGAGTAGAGATGAAAACGACTGTATCCTTATTTTCCAATGTTGTATCAAGCTGACCGCTCAATTCCCAGTCACAATCATTCACAAGAACAAGAACCCCTGGTCGTCTGCACACCAGATCATAATCGATTCACAACATGATCAGAATTGATTATGTTTTATTTCTAACACATCAGATGGATAAAATCAAAAGGATTAGCTGAAAAAGAAACAGATCAAAAGGCGCCCAAGCAGTCGCCTAAATCGATAATCATTTTATTCAAAAATGGTGTAACAATAGAATTTTCATAATTGTGTTTGACACGATATTTTATTTAAAAAAAATTGTGTTTGGACACGAAATTCTTTGGGGCAAACTGAACTGCCCCATACAAAAACTACCCACACGACCCAAACCCATTTTGACACTTACAGACTTACCCAACCCACCCATTTTGACACCTCTAGTCTTTAGACATTCACATGACTTGGGTTGTGCAGGAAAAAATATCAGGAGGCATGAGGAACTTACACTGTGTCTCCCTTCATGAACATTTCAGGCCTCTCCTTGATTAAATTAGATCGAACCCACGCAAGCAAGTGCTTCATGGTTAACTATGAAACAGAGTAAATAACAATTATTATCTGAATGGAGCACAAATGTGAAGATCTAAACTTTGAGCTTAATGATTGATTACTTAAAGATTTGCACCTTCTTTTCCTCAGCTGGTAGGTCAACATCAACATTATGTATCTTCACTGAGTCACAAAGAAGTTCCAGTCCTCCACTAGATTTAACAATAAAATAGAAAAAAGCAAAGATCTTAAGTATGGTTCATTAACTAATGCCATTGAGAGAGACTGATCAGTAGAATATTGAGGTTGGGCGTCATAAAATAGAATTAGATAATAAGTACACAACTTGAGTCTGGCATACCAATTAGACATAGACCTCCAAATATAAATAAACAGTTTGATATATATAAATTAAACCTTTTACAGCCAGTTCTATCATTTCACAAAAATCTTTACAGTGCCTCCTCAAAGATTAAATCGACAAAAAGCAAATATGCTAGTTAAAAGCAGGGTTTTGTGTTTGCTTAAAGTGGGCCAACATATGATTGTGTGAGTTTAATCTTCAATACATACAGCCTATGCTCATCCAACAATCAACATTTTGGATATCTCAAGCGGGGTTCTACATTTCACATGTGCTTAAAGAAACTCAATGCCTTTTTAAATGACTTTTGCAGATTCGTCTGCTAGCACTTGGAACTAGAAGCTTAACCTAGAGCTAGAATCGAGGTGATTATGAGTACAAATTTCACCCAACATAGCATACCAGTGTATTATTACTTTGGATTCCCTAGCATCTATTAGGGTTTTTCGTATCAATAGTTCTATATCTTTCTGATTGTTACAATTACCGATATGATCATCTAGCAGTTACAAGTATATATAAAGGTAGCATCTTGGTTTATGCAAACTCAAAGATGCACAAGTGATATCAAGCGGCAAAGTATCACACACCAAAGGGTATTTCAAGTTTCAAATCAAGTATCATATTATCAAGATTTATACTCTTGAACTATCTAGGTTAGATCACAACACGCACTGAAACGATAGAATGATGAATGATGTATAAAGAGAGACTATATAGAAATTGAAATCCAAAGATTGTTCATAGATCACTCTATTGCAATTGGTGCGGTCACAAACTCGATCATAACATGTCAACACATGAAACTTGATGAATGATGTATAAAGAAAGACAATGGAATTACCCGAATTCAAGAGTTAGCTGCATGTTTAATCACCCTGTAATTCCTGCAAACGAAAAACCCTAAAAGGGTTCGGAAATTCAACTCAATATAAACCCTAATTTATCTGAAATTGGTAAAAGAATGACAGAGTATAAGAAGAAACCAACCTCCGTGAATCTGGAGAGAGCGTAAAATTGAGGCTGTTTAATTTTTTTTTTCATTTAACGGACTCAAGTCTCACTCTCAAGTCATACCCCTCAAATACGCGGGAACCGGATTAATCCGTAAACCCTCACCCCCCATCAGGATCGAACCTGGGATGAAACCCCGAGCCAAATCCTCAACTGGATGCCACAGAAGTTAAATGTCGTAGAGCCAAACCCTTGAGGTTGTTTAGTTTCGAGTTGGTTTTTTGCATCTTGAAAGAGGTGGGGGGGTGGGGGTTTTGAGTTTTTCAACAAAACTGGATCGGGGTAACGGGTATTGATCATATCTGGTATTGTCATAATACCTAAAACGATATAAAACTAACAGAAATACAGGGTATTGTAAAAATCGGTTCTAGATCTAATAGGGTTCCATGCTTAAAACAAAGTACGGTTCTTGACATGGGTTTTGTTAGGTTTACGACTTCCTAATCTTATGTTTTTAACAAATATAAAACAATGGTTAGAAACTTAAGCGTGACGAACTAATGTACTCCTTCCTCTTGTACAATCATCCTTCATCTTCAGTCTTCCCTTAATGTTTTTTCAACTTGATGAACTAGACAAGTGGTTTGGTTTTTGAATTTTTATGTTAGTAGTGAAGAAAAAAATTAACTAAAGAAATGACTTAGTATGTTTTTATTTAACTTGACATCTAGTTCTTAATGGTTTAAACGATAAAAATAACATTTAAATAACAATTGAGTAACACAACCCACAAAACCAATTCACCTTTAACACAAAAATCCGTGACTAAGTTTGTTAATTATGGTTCGATTACTTCGTCTCTTTGATAAATCGGTTTCATAGATCGATAATTATCTAATTGTAGCTTTAACAATTACGAGATATTTATTATAAATCATATTTTCTTTTTTGTTTTCTTAGGGTTTCACCCATTTTGTAAAGTTTTGCTAACAATATATGAAATGTATCAAAACACTAACATAGCAAAATATTGACATATGACAGAAAAATATCATCTTGTTATGTATTTTAGTGTAATTTGATTGATTAATAACAAATATGATTATAATATCCTTAAACAAGTTAAGAGGTGCGGAGTGCATATTTTTAGTTTATTGTGATTTTCAGTATTTAAACCTCATAATTTATTATAAAGCTAAGTCCCTAAACAATGTAGGTTTCAAGAGAGCAACACCCTCTTTGCGAGGTTCGCGGGCAACGCCCTTGGTAGTGGAGTCCAAAGGGGCGGTAGCCTCAAGTGAGGTCCAATAGGTAAAGCCCCTGACTAGAGTATAATGGTCAAATAAAAAGATGATATTCGGCTTCGGCGTTTAATCCCATCCCTGCAAAATACGATTTGAACACAATTTGGTCAGACTTCATCTTCTTCATGCTATTATCTGGTTCACGATTTTCTCACACACTTATCATACTTTATTCTTGTAATCGAGTTTTATCTAATTGAAAATTTTATACAAACCCTAGATAGTTTCAATCTGAAAATGATTCGCGTTTCTCGGATTGTTTTGATTATTAGTTATTAAATTCTCTACACATATTGAATCCATAGCAACCAACCTATTTCTACTTCAACTCAAAACTCCAGACACAGACAATACGTCCCATGTGATGTTTCCTTCTAAAAAACAACACACAAAAGCTATGCAAAGTTTTACCTGTTGGGTTGTCTCGGTTTTTCTTAATATTGGATCCAGTTTTTGTATCTAAATAGCGAACACTTATTTTTAACTTTGTGGTATGATCTTGGTATGTAAATCATGGTGTTCAAGCATCAACATTAAACGGGGGATTACTTTAAATTTTTAAAAGAATTAAGTTATTAAACATTTAAAGCCAGTAAAAACTATACCAACGAGCATTCTGATAGTCTATGTATACCAATGAAGTTTATGCAAGTCATTATGACGTTCAACTAAAATTAAACAGAGAAACTAACAAAATTTTGTAAACTTGTAAAACACAAAATAAAATTTTATACTTGAAATCACGATTAAAGTCAGGTAGGTGGCCAAAGATTGGCGCCACCATGGCTTTCTCCACAATTCCCTTGACTAGTATCACCCAAATCCCCTATTGTCAAATTACTCGAAGCACCTTATCAAAGACGCCCCTATTACCCTTATAATCATGTAACTTGTACCCGATGTGTTTAGAACCAGACTGCGTGAGCCGTTTGGACCAGTCATGGAACCGATCCTATTGTGTATACTTGAATCGTTTTTATTTAAACCGGACGGTTACCGGTCGGATTGGTGAACTAGTTGAACCAAACCAAATGATTAGACCGGTTTTCAAGTTTTTTTTCTTTCAAAATCTCATTATTTAAATAATGTAGTAATTTATGATACATATATTTTAGAAATTTTAGTGATTATATTTATTAAAAAGTGTAAATTTACTTTAAAACATATACTATTTTCATATTTTGTTTTGAATTATGTATATATATAAAATAATATTAACTTTTTTATTTATATAAAATCATTCGGTTCTTAAATCTGATTTGACCGGTTTAACAAATAACTTTTAAGACGATCGATTCAATGATCGATCCGGTTTTAAAACGATGCTCGTAACTAAAAAGCATTTCATAAATGCACTTAACCCCCAATTTATTACATATTGACCATATATAAAACACTTATCACAGAAAAGGTTACAGTTTGATAAAATTGTTAGGGTAGTTGTATGAAATTGATCTTGACCCTCATTGCTCATTTTCACCCATCTTCTCCGTCTCTTCTCCCTTGATCCTCGGTTACAAACACATATTCATCCTGACATTCACCTAAATTCCCTCCACACTCATCCGATCAGTGATTTTCAGCTACAGGTACGTCCATCAAATCGATACAACAATGTTACTCGATTTAGTCCCCAGATCTTATTCCATTCACGTGTGATCTCGTTAAGCATCATCGATCGCGTTATATGTTTAGGTTTAGAACATGGGTTTTGTTCGTTTTTGATCCTTGATGTGTAAAAATTGAATCTTTATCGCCTGCAGTGTGGAATTCTTGAGCAATTGTTGGGGGATTTGAGTATTTATAATCAAACAGGGGTTTTGATTGTTGGGGATCGTGGTGATGGCGACTCCCGGTGGACCTAGGCCTGGCAATCCTCCGCCTAATTATAACCCTAATTCGATTGCTGACAATATGCAAAACCTACAAATCAATCGCCCTAATCAGCCCCCGAATTCCGGTGGTGGACCTAGAGGTCCTGTTCCTCCGTTTGGGCAACAGCCATTTGGTTCGTCAGGGGGGCCATTTTCGGCTCCGTTTACAGGTGCTAGTCGTCCAGGACCGCCACCGCCTGGTGCGGTTCCTAGAAGTGCAGTGCCGCCTCCAACTGGACCTCCACAAGGTGCATTGCCTCCTTTCATGGCTCCTAATCGTGCCCCTGGTGGTACTGGTCCTGTTGGTGGTAATGCGCCTCCGCCGCTTGCTTCAAGGCCTATGGGTTCCGGACCTTTGGCTTCTTCAGCAGCTAGTACTGTTGGTCCTCGTCCTGGTCCTTTTGCAGGTCCACCTAATGTAGGTGGTGGTCCGGTTAGTAATGGCCCTCCAATGTTTGGACCGGGGGGTGTGCAAGGTGGACCTCAGAATCCTTCGGCTGGTGTTAGACCAAGACCGTCTGCTGGACCTCCACCTTCTCCGCCAACCATGGCGTCACCCATGGGTCCTTTTTCAGGCCAAATGACACCTTTTCCTGGAAGTCTGCCAGATCAACCCCCAAGAGGGCCAGCACCACTAGCACCCCCGTTTTCAGCACCGCCAAGAGGACCCCCATCATTTTCGGCTCAGGGTCAAGGCATGCCTCAACCACAAGCTTCTCCTTTGGGAGCTCAACCTTGGCAAATGCAGCCCCGACAAGTAAGTTTATTGTTTAAGATATTAAGGTTCTCTTGTTTTAATGTAACATAAATGATGCGACGCATTAACTGTCATGAACCATCATATTGAAAAGGTGATTTGTATTGCCTATGCATGACTCATATATGTATATAAAAATTCAAAATTTTTTATGTCATGTGAAAATATCAAATCATGAATGCTTAAATAGACTGATATAGCACATTTTTGAATGTGTAATTTCGTTCTTTAATTAGAAAGATTACTAACAAGTTGTCCGTGTGTAGTTTTGTTAAATGCTTGGTTTAAGAAGTGGATGATGCCTAATGCTTACTTGTCCGATTAAGTGGTTTTGACTAGTTGAAGCCTTAAGAAGACATTTAATGCGTAAGGTCTACATATTAGTGAAACACTAATTTTGATTTGCTAGAGATACATGAATGTGGATTTTAAGAAAATGTTTAAACTTGATTCTGAGAAGATTTAAATGGTATATTATCCTTTTGGTTTATATTGTATGTTGACTTAAGCCAGCTGCAATGCTATAGCCTAGGCTCCCTCCTTCAGGAATAGCTAGGTTTACCTAAACATATGAAAATATTGAAGACCTTAATTTGATGCTTTGAATTACATTATATCAACTGGGAAGGTGATAAATAAGTAACACTGAAGTGGAAATGTGGAATGGAGGTTTTGTAACATCTGCATTGTGCTAAGCATTTTTTAGCAACTTCGTGTATAAGGTGTTTGTTGGTCACACATACACAACAAATATAGACATTGTTTTGAACGTTTTACAGAAAGCAAAATGTGTAAAATTGGCAAATTTGATTGTATTGAGAACATTTTTTATTATATGTAATATCTGACTGGAGACAAAAAAAATATGAAACACCTAGACTTTGAATATACCTTGTGCCATAAGGTCATCCTAAGATTCACAGTTTACTAGAGTATGACTATTAGATGTCTATGCTGTTAAAAAAAAGATATCCATTGAAGCATATTCACATTTGAATATGATGCTGATTATTTTTTTATCACTTCCTTTTTGAGATTGAGTTATGAATTCATAAAATTTATTAGAATGTGCCACCACCAATGCTTGGTTCTGGTCAACCACCAAGAATGTATGGCATGCAACCACCACTTCCCAATCAACAAGCTATGGCTACAATATCCCCCGCTATGGGTGCTGGAGGCTCTGCAGTTACAGGACCATCAAAGATTGATCCTAACCAAATTCCCCGACCTATTCCGAACTCCTCAGTGCTTCTTCATGAAACTCGCCAGGGCAACCAAGCAAATCCTCCTCCGGTAGTTCAAGTTTTCTTATGAATTTCTCTCTTTACGATCCATCAGCAACCTTTAATTGCACTCATTTTTTATTCTTACTTTTTGCCTTTTTAAGCCTGCTACTAGCGAATTCATTGTGAGGGATACTGGAAACTGTAGTCCACGGTACATGAGGTGTACCATCAACCAGGTGATTTATACTTCCTCGTTTCTACTTTCTGTTTGAACATGTTGGTTGGCTGGTTGCATAGTTTAATGTGGGAATGTTATGTTGTTTCAGATTGCTTGCACTTCAGATCTATTGAACACTTCTGGGATGCAGTTAGCTTTGTTAGTCCAGCCTTTGGCCCTCCCTCATCCATCTGAGGAGCCCATCCAAGTAATAAACAAAATCTTTATTTTTTTTTCGTCCGATAAATTATATTTCATAAGTTAAAGCTCATTAAATGTGAAGATTTTTCTTAAGGGTATTTAAAAGACGTGCAGATTGTAACATCCTTATAGTACTCTTATCATATTATAAGGTTTCTGAAGTTCTAGATGTTAATATTTTCAGATAGTGGATTTTGGGGAAAGTGGTCCTGTTCGTTGTTCTCGTTGCAAAGGCTACATCAATCCGTTCATGAAGTTTGTTGACCAAGGAAGGCGATTTATCTGCAACTTCTGTGGTGAGTATAGATATTTCATGTTGATTAACTGTCGGCCATCATTGAATCAAGAGTATGTAGGTTTTCACCTTGCAGTTTACGCTGCTTTTTTGCAGGTTTCACAGATGAAACTCCCCGTGATTATCAATGCAATCTAGGTCCAGATGGTAGAAGAAGAGATGCTGATGAGAGACCCGAGCTATGTAGAGGCACAGTTGAATTTGTTGCCACCCGGGAATTTATGGTCTTGATTTCTACTCCTTTATGATTAAACCTTCAAATTATTTATTAATTGTATGTATGTAAATGTATAATTAGATTTACTATCACCCGTATATTGTTAGGTGCGTGATCCAATGCCAGCAGTGTTTTTCTTCCTCATTGATGTATCAATGAATGCTGTACAAACTGGCGCGACAGCTGGAGCTTGTAGTGCTATCAGCCGAGTTATTGCAGATCTTCCTGTACGTTTGTGTTTATTGTCATGCTCAAGATTATAAAATTTAATATCATGATATTATCTGATTATAATCTTAGTTCATATACTTGATTTGTAATAAATCTAATTGGTGCAGGAGGGTCCTCGGACAATGGTGGGAATTGCTACATTTGACTCAACCATCCATTTTTACAACCTGAAACGTGCATTGCAGCAGGTTTATTCTTTTGAACTAATAGCAAGATGTATGATTGAAAAAAAAAGAAATAAAATGTTTGATTAACTGCGGTACTATTTTCTTGATTTTGGCGTTGCAGCCGTTGATGCTCATAGTTCCTGATGTACAAGATGTTTACACTCCTCTTCAGACTGATGTTATTGTTCAGCTTTCTGAGGTTTGCCATGCAATCTTTACATATTTATGATTGTTTTCCTACTGAAATGGGATTATGTGATCTGTTTAGTATAATGAATTTGTATTTACATTTGTGGTTACAGTGTCGTCAGCATCTAGATCTACTTCTGGAAAGCATCCCAACTATGTTTCAGAATAATAAAACAGCTGATTCAGCTTTTGGTGCTGGGATTAAGGTACCAAGTTTTCTGTTTCACTGAAAATATTGCCCCTAAAAAGCACAAGATTTCTGTTGACTTTGTCGCATGACCTTCATTTCCGTGTTACTCAGGCTGCTTTTATGGCAATGAAGAGCACTGGAGGCAAACTATTGGTATTCCAATCAGGTAAGGTCTTGAATTTCTAATTGAATATTTTTATTAGACCATTAGTGGAACAATCATATTGATCATAATATACATTTGAGTTACCGAGCCTGGTACGACCTTGAACTTTTCCCTTCTATCTTAGAATAATATTTTAAAATTCAAACTTATAGAACCAGAAGATTCTACCAAAACCCACATGAATAACACACATGTAAATGGTAGTGAATGAATATCTAGTGAACATACACACATGTATATATGTATGTGCATGTGTGTATATAAATTATACGTAATTATACAGGTTGATCTTTGTGGTATGTCTATATTTGATATTCATCCTTACTTTTGAGAAATTACGGGCCTGTTTTCAACCTGCTGCCACGCAATGATGGTTTGGTCTCCAACACTACCTGACATTAAACAAAAAAAGCATAAAAATCAAAACAAAAAACACACCCTAGACGGACGCCTACCCAGTCATAGCCATTGGTCACTGCCTTTCATCACCTATTTTTCAAAGAAGGATCCCAATCAGGAGTATAGATCTTCCTCTTGCCACCAACACTGACGCCTCTGGCCTCACCCTTAGCTTCTTCGGTTAGTGTTAGGGACAAAACTGTTACAGTGTGGCAGAAGGTTGGAACGTAGGTTAGTGTTAAGGACCAAACCAAAGTATGCACATTGTTAGGTTTCAAGCGGCTCAGCGGAACCAACACACGAGCACAAATGAATATCACGCAGACAGAAAATAAATGGCACAAGAATTTAACGTGGTTCTGTCAGTGTGACCTACGTCCATGGGCTGCAACCAGAGTTTTCTTTTATTTGCTCAGTACAAAGATTACAAATATATGACAGGGTATATATAGAGATTAATTAGGGTTAACAACTTAGTGAACAAGAAAACTACACATGGGCTGAAGCTCAAAGCCTTCACAAACCCAACACACATACCATGTGAACCATTTGTGTAATTTACATATATATGATACTCTATTGAGTGAGTACTCTGTTCTAATAACTGTTTAATATTTCAGTCTTGCCTTCTGTCGGTATTGCGGCTCTTTCTGCTAGAGAAGCTGAAGGAAGATCTAATATATCTGCAGGAGAAAAGGTATAGAAATAAGTTCAGAACTTAAACGCCTTGCTTGTGTTGATTTTTCATGTTTAATTTAGGTCTCAAGGTGATTCGTCTATTCTTAAATTTCAGGAACCTCATAAACTACTCCAACCAGTAGACAATACTTTAAAGACAATGGCTATTGAATTTGCAGAGTACCAGGTGAAGCTTCCATAACCTGCATCCTCATGATAGATACAAAATAATTATTTTATGTCTTTAGTGGACTAGAAGGCAAGATCAATTATGGCCTGTTCTATTTTATATTTACCTTCAATTGTTTTAGGTCTCTGTTGATGTATTTCTTACTACCCAAAGTTATGTGGACATTGCTTCCATCTCCATCATTCCAAGGACAACTGGAGGACAGGTAATCATTATTATTTATTTATTTTCATCAAATTCGTCTTGCCATTGCGTGAATCTTATTTACTATTCACCCTTTTTCCAGGTGTATTATTATCACCCCTTTTCTGCTCTCTCTGATCCTGCAAAACTTTACAATGATCTTCGATGGAATGTCACAAGGCCTCAAGGGTTTGAAGCAGTGATGCGTGTTAGGTGCAGCCAGGTCAGCTCTCACTTCCTCTATAATTACCATTTGATTTTATTTAGATTACTCTCTTAAAGTGGTTAATTCTTTTCTCCATTAATTTTCAGGGTCTTCAAGTTCAAGAATATTCTGGAAACTTCTGTAAGCGCATTCCAACAGATGTGGACCTACCCGCGGTTTGTCTACTCCCCGCACTTGAGTTCATTGATGAAGAGTTTTACGTCATTATTAAATGTTAATCAAACTTGCTATCTTTTTTCAGATTGATTGTGACAAATCTATCATGGTAACTCTGAAACATGATGACAAATTGCAAGACGGCACAGAATGTTCTTTTCAGGTATGTTGTTATTTAATGGCTTACTGAACCATATTGGCTAAAATTAAATCTTCTAACAGTATGTTTATGTTGTTTAGTGTGCACTTCTTTATACTACTGTATACGGGCAAAGAAGAATACGTGTCTCTACCTTATCCTTGCCGTGCACAACTATGTTAAGTAATCTCTTCCGTTCAGCTGACTTGGATACCCAATTTTCATGTTTTCTAAAACAAGGTAATTGATTCTTACACCATACGTGATTAAACACTTGTCTGTTATTCTTGATCATACCAAGTTAACAAGACTTTCTTTTTTTTACACCAGTACAAAACTCCATTGTTGATTTACTTATTTGTGGTAATATTGACTAGTTTTTTTATTTGCTTCAGCTGCAAACGAAATTCTTACATACCCATTATTACAAGTTAGGGAGCAAGTGACAAATCTTTGCATCAACATTCTTCATGCATATCGCAAATTTTGTGCCACTGTTTCATCATCAGGGCAACTTATTCTTCCAGAAGCACTTAAATTGCTGCCTTTGTACACTCTTGGTATGTTTATTTCTTTATTTTATGCATTCTAGATTAGCTTATATTCACGTCTTAGGTTGGTTGATTACTAATCTCATGACGGGGTTCATTTTAGCTTTAATTAAAAGTGTTGGATTGAGAACCGATGCACGGATAGATGATCGGTCATTTTGGATCAACTATGTTTTCCCTCTCTCCGCACAGCTGGCAATTCCACTCGTGTACCCCAGGATGATAAGTATTCATAATCTTGAGTTAAAGGTAAAGATAGAAGTTTTCATTTATTTTCTTTCTATGGTGACTTACTCTGTTTTCTTTTGTTTCTGATGTTACAGGAAACAGAAGGATCTGTTATTCCTGCTGTTATTCCTCTATCAAGTGAACAAGTGAGTGAAAGTAGTATCTATCTTCTTGAAAATGGTGAGGACTGCTTAATATATGTTGGAAGCACTGCTGATCCTGATACAGTGAGGCAACTGTTTGGCATTTCTTCTGTTAATGAAATTCCTAGTCAGGTACGACCCATTTACTTATTAACTGGTCGGTTTACTTGTGTTTGGTCTCAAACTTGTCAAAAAAAAAAAACCTGAAAGCGAAGGTTAAATAGGCAAAGGGGTTGAAAGTCGCACAGTTTATTTTTAATGCATATAACCTCCGTAATTGCTTTTAATTAAAGTTTAGATTATTTTTGTAAATTGTAATAAAAAAAATCCTAATTAGAACATTAATTTTTGCATATTTTTTTAAATGCACAAAAACTGTTTTGAGGCAACCCACCCTGTGCGTTTCCACATGTACTTCAAAAATTATTTTTTAAAACATTTGACCCGCCTGATTCACCAGATTTCCTCTTTTAACAATTTTCTTTATAAGGTACACAATCATCTTACCATTGAGTACTTCATGAACTATAATAAGATCCAACTGCATTTAATTGTTAACCTGATTGAGGCGTTGAGCTCCTTTTCCATATTTCAAGGGAAGGTCTTGCTCTTGAGTTAATGAAAGATTAGAGAGGGGCAAGGGCAAAATGGGTTAACTTGGTTCATATAGTTGTATAGGATTCAATGGATAAAACTAACAAAAACTAGCTTTAAAGAAAAGCTCCACATTAGTTTGTCACCCAAAGTATAATATATTTTTGAATAATGTTCTGGTTAATATACAAGATATATAACAGCTAGTGCTAACTTTTATATTCAGTTTGTATTGCAACAATATGAGAATCCTTTATCCAAGAAGCTAAATGTTGTCATAAATGAGATCAGGAGCCAAAGATGCAATTATCTTCGGTAAGTTTGCTCTTTGTTGCGTTTATTTGAATACTCTTAATTGGTTTCTTTGAAAGTTAATAAACAACACATGTTTGTACTTGACATTGAGTTATTTCTTGCAGCTTAAAATTATGCAAGAAAGGAGACCCATCAGGTAACATACTTATCATAAAGCGTTTTTTTTTTCTTTCTTTTGTTTTTTTGGGTTTCCTGCAAAGATGCATTTCTATAATTTATCAACTTTGATCACACATGTTTATGTACTTTTTATATTTTGTTTTGCTTCAGGAGCTCTGTTTTTCTCGTACATGGTGGAAGACAAGTCTCCTAGTGGCCTTTCCTATGTTGAGTTCCTGGTGCATGTTCATCGACAAATTCAAAGCAAAATGGCATGAGTGATGTTATCCAGTGCTTCAAAAATGGCGCGATGGATGTTGTTTAATGCAAGAGTTCCATTTACAAGTTCTTATAGCATTTTTATTAAAACTTAGTTGAGCAAAGTTGAGAAATCATAGGCATTTTGGTTACATTTTGTAGCAGTTAAATAATTAGTTTGGTTTGATTCCTGCATCTTTTTCATTTTTTTTTTCATTTACTGTTTCTCTGGTATGTGGGTTATGATTTTAAAATTTTTCTTTAAACATGAAATAAACTTATATGATTATTACCAATGCAAATTTTGTTTATATATATATTTTTGTTTCTAAAAATAATTGTTATTTGAAGGCATTTTAGTAAATTTCCAATCTCATAATACATTTTATCAACTCTCTTTACCGTCATTGTTGGATAACAATTTAAACATTTAATTAACAATAAACAGTTTTGTTAAAATATATGGCATACAGTGTGTGAAAAATGCTAAGAATTGGTAATTTAACAAAGGATCAATCTGAGCATTTAAACAAGTTAGAACCACAAAAAAATGTTGGTAAATAAAGAAATCATAAATGATCAATCTGAGCATTGGTAAATTCATGGTTGCAAAATTCGCTAGGCGCTCCATAGTCGGTCAAGCGAGGAGTTGAGAGTACTCGGTCTAGACGGAGAGTACTCGAGTACTCGGACATGTTAAATTATAAAGAATTTAGTTTTGGCAAATTAAATATATGTCAAATAACGTAAATTTACTAATATTTATAACAAAATATGTGAAAATGATATTCATTCTTTGATATAATAGGCATATAAATTACGTTTTACTTTTGTTAAAGTTTAAATTGGCCCGAGTTGACCTACTATATCTGATTCTGGTCAAGGTTGACCACGTTTGATCGATTCTGAGTAATTAGGCGGAGTTGAAGAAAGTCGCCTCGGCAATCTACCTTGAAACGATTACTCGGAGAGTACTCGGCCTTGTAGACTTTGTTTTACAACCATGGGTAAATTATTAGATAACAAGCTGTTGCAGATAACCCATAAAAATACCACAATTTTTAAGGATTAATATGCTTTAAAGCACAAACAAATGCTAGTAATCAGGCTGTGTTTCCACATTATCCAACTAAATGATTAAAGTGGCATGATCATTCGTTCATTTGTACAATATTGAACACCAAATATGCCATAAACCATAATCTTTGCTAACAAACCACAAAAACGACCAGATTTCCCAAAAAAAACTCATATCTAAAAGCACAAAACAACTATTGCTAACATCATCAGATTATCAATCTATGCTAATAACCCATATAAATGACAACATCTGATAATTTGTATGCTGATAACCAAGTACTCACAAGAACAAAACTCAAGACATGGATTGACCTCGGGTTATGCTAAATGCATCTCATTCTCTGCCATTTCATTTCCTACCTCTGCTTTTACTCGATATCGGTACGTTTAGTGCATAAGGGGTACGTTTAGGCCGTCTAATTGACCTCTCCCCTAATCTGCAACCATATCTCCGTCCTTCTGCTCAACCTGATATATTGGCAAAGCCAAAGAATCAAAAAACTTCAAATGAAAAGCCTTCACCCCTCCCCACTTCTTCGGCACCACCTCCACCACACCATCAACAGCAGCCACCACATTATCCACAACCTCCTCCACTCTCATCCCCTCAAACCTCCCAACTTTCACCACACTGCAAGTCCCCTTACTCAACCACAACAAAGAACAACAGAACCCCATCTCAATCTCCCCCTTCCAATCCCCATCTCGCCGTAGATCCACCGGCACCGGAATCTTCTTCCTCTTCTTGTAAAACACCTTCCCCAATACCTCCGGCAACAAACCGATCACCCTCCGGTCAGCCAAGAACACATCAAAAGAGTTGAAAAGGTCCACTTTTGACTCAAAAGACCTGTAATCCGACTTTAGCTTCGAGAGTTTGATGATTTTCGAAATGGGTATGCCTAAAGATTTGATCTTTTTGTCGGTGAACTCAAAGGTGAGCTTTTGGGAGTTGGGTTTTGGTCGGTCGTCTATTATGAGGCAACTCCGGCAAGATTCCGGCGAGGGGTGGAGAGAGTGGGGTAAGGGTATGTTTTTGGGGGTTTTGGTGGAGTCTTTGTTGGGGATTTTGTTGAGGGTCATGAGAAGGTAGATGTAGTCATCAATGTCGCCGGAGATTGGGGGTTTTTGATCGGAGATTTGCTTCTTTTTCCATTTGAGAAGAGAGATTACTGCTTTTTGAATGGTTGTTTTGGGGATTTTGTGGGTTGATTGATTATCGCCGGAGTTCGCCGGAGCCATGATTATGTCGCCGGAGCCGCAGGGGGTAGGGTTTTGGTATTTGTGGTGGGTTTTGTGTAAAGAAATTGGGTTTGTGAAGGCTTGAACTTTCTGGAAGATTGGCACCAAGGTCCCTCATTTATAACAAAAACACCATTCACCCCTTATGTGTGGAATGGCTTTTATACCTGTTGTTCGAATGTTGTGCTAAACATACGCGTCTTCTATGTTTTACTTGTTACGAGTTACGACCCATCTTTAATTTGTCATGTTAGTAATATTTTATATTCTTAATACAAAAGAGGAGAGATTTTCTAGATTTGATGTTTTTAGAGGAGTATGATGAAAATTAAGAGGGGTACGTTTAGCCAACACTATAATTATATGACGCTAATTTATTGAAAAAAATGATAGGTATGTTTAGGACGTATGAGAAAAATGCTTCATTGAAATATATTACAAAGTATAAAAAGTTGAAAATTTTAAATTATTTAAGTTACCTTTCAAATATTGAAAGAATTAGATGTATTGTTAAGCCTCATTATTAGACAAATCTATCACTACTATTGTTTATATGCTAAAACAAACTAGACTTACTGATGCATGAACGGAAGCAATCAAATGGTTCAAGAACAATAGTTCCTCAAAGATATAAATTGAACCAAAAGGGTCAAAGAACAATGTTTTTATATTTAATTCAATCAACAAAAGCTAATCATAAATAAAAGAAAACCCTAAATTAATACTAGAACTAACAAATTAAAGATAATAACAAACTAAAATAAAAGACGACGACAAACTTAAATAAAATATAAACTAAATAAATAAATTATTATTTAAATCTCCAGATAATCTTCAATCTGAATCCCACTGGATCTTACTCTGAAACGGGATCAACTTCTTGATCATTACGCGCGTCACTTACATTCTACGTCTTCTAAACTAAATGCGAACTTTATAGTTTTCATTAACAAAGAACATAAAAGAGTTTGTTATCAATGTGTGAACGCATAGAAGGGTGGAAGTTAGACAAATTTGCATAGTTTCTTGTCACATAATACTTTGTCCTAAGAATCTTCAGCAAAGGTGTTCTGGTTAAAGCTTTGTGAAATAGTGCTAACCAGGTTCAATGTATACTACTCACTGAAATTTATTAACTTTCTGAATGAATAAACACAATATGATAGCCCCAACAAATGATAAGTGAATAAACAAACTTTCATATGCTCTACTGCAGGTTAGTTTTAAGCACCTTTCAGCACAATATGACATATTTCAGCAACATGCTACAATAAACAAATTCATAATCTTGAATAACTGTTAGGTCACAACTCACATCTGTAAACAAATCTTGCAAAATTGTATCTTGAAATATGCGATTGTACCCAAATCTTTCCCCCCCTGAAGATGTATGACCCGACCTTCTTGCATTCTTGAATCAAACATCAAGGGTGTAACAAGATTCAAGACGACATTCAAGTTGTTTTCCTTTTAACAAACGGCTGCAAAGCAACAGGCAGGTCACTAGTGTCCGTGATTCTCTTTTGCTTCTTTTTCATTACTCCATCATCCTCCTTATGTTGCTCAACGAACGACCTTTTTGCTCTTTCTATTCCTTCTTGTTTCTTTCTTGCCACTTTGCTCGGCTTACTCCTGCCTTTTGTTTTCTTCTTTAAAGGAACGTTCTTGGCGGCAGCAATGGCAGCCACCTTCTCGGCCTCTGTTTCTTGTTTTGTCGGCTTCTCTTTCTTCCTAGTTGTCTTCAAATTACCAATTTGAGTGGGGTCCAGCATGATGGACTCAGGTGGAAGCTTGTCAAGAAGAACCCGCACTTCCTTCTCTCTCCTCTGTTTAGTGGTCTCATACGGGTTAGCAACCCATGAATCAAAATTGGGTTCCCCAGATCCAGGAATAAGAATCGAAGATAACCCGTTTGAGTGTCCTATGCCTAAAACATCTTCATATGGTCTAAATAGAACTTTATTAATTTGGTAACCTTTTGCCATAGTATGAATCATATACCGACTATAATCCTGTGAATCAGAGGTTGCCAAAACTTGTACAAATGATCCTGTTGAGGTCGCAAGCATACCTTTTTGACTAAAATCAAGTGATTTTGCAAGACCGGGTAGTGTTTGAATAGCCTCGTATTTCCTAAGATCCCAAATCTTTAGTTTCTTGTCCATGCCAGCTGTAGCCATGAGATGACCATTCGGATGAAATGCAACGGCGGTGACTGGACCATGGTGGCAAAGCATCTTGACAAGTGGCGCTTGAGTAGTGGGCTTCCACATGCTTATTGTACCACAAGAGTGACCAGAAGTGAGGACACTGTTGTAAGGATTAACTTGTAAGACATCAGAACGACCAAGCCCACTACGGTAATTTCCAATCATTTGCCCTGTGGTGATATCTTGATAATGCAGATGCCCAAATTTGTTTATAGATGACAACAGAAAATGGTTTTTGAGGAATTGAAGCTTTAACACAGCACCATGTTCCTGAGGGGGAAAAACCATTATAAATATAAAACAGCTAAAAAAACATCAAAATATTCTACCTAGTGGTGTCAAACAGCCAATTTTTAACCTATTTACATGAATAGGTGTCAATTTGAGTTTTAATGTATTGTCATCGATAAATACAGCAAGTAGATTAAACAATTCAATAACAGTTCAACTATCATAGACTAAAATTACTTCCGAGAGTCCAAAGTACTCACCTTAAGACAATGAAGTTCTGTGCCTTCCCGGTTATAAACGTAAGTGTATCTGTCGATTGCAGATATCATATTTATCATCGTGTATTCAGTATTCAACATATTATGTCATGTATGTTCCGAGATATACAAAATACATGATATTCAATAGACAACTTGCTAGCAAAAAAATAAGAGGCCTTACTTCTTCTGTGCAGCAGCAAAGAACAATTCATTGTGCAAAAACACCACATCACGAACAGTTTCCCTAACCTACAAGAAGTACTTACATGTCATCTTACAGAACACATGTTACAACTTAAAATTCCAGTAGTATTATTATTGAAGGGTGTTCACCCAAAAGATTACAAACCTATCACTATATATAGCAGTTAGAAGTTCTAACTAACTATCACATTTACAATATAGTCCCTACACTTTATACTATCCACATTAAAGCACAAAACTACAAACAATACAAGTAACTAACTAAAGAATTATACTAACATTCACCCCCTTAATTCTTTTAAGTCTCCAACTCCTAGCTTACTTTTCATCTCAGCAAACTTCAACCGGGGCAATGCTTTAGTGAGAATATCAGCCTTTTGTTCATTTCCTTCAATGTGTCTCACCATCACACATTTCTTTTCAACACATGATCTGATATAGTGATACCTCACATCTATATGCTTGGATCTACCATGAAAAACTGGATTTTTCATCAACTGTATGGCAGATTTATTATC
>BJCO01000351.1:0-20364 GCA_018326465.1 Flaveria floridana | reverse complement strand
TGCAACACACTTAGCTACAAAACAATGCACAACAACATGCATGAAAGCCCATGAACTCAAACTTTTGAATGTAACTGATATTATCAAGTTTTACATACAAAAGAAATCAAACAGAGTACGAAATGAATGCAAAATGCAGTGTAATATCGCGCAACGCGCGTACCGGATTTCAACTAGTTATATGTATGAATTATGAAGATTGATGAATAGTATTTTATGGTGATTGGGTCGCAGGACATGTGTCAATCCATGATTGGACCACAAAGTTTTTTTTCCAGTTTGCAACGTTTGTATAAAAGACTTACTTAGGGCGTGTTTGGGATTGTTTCTCATAACAATTTATTGACTTATTGATTTTTTCAATAAGTTAATAAGGTAAATAAGATAGTATAGAGTGATTTATTAACTTATTTTTATCACAACCAACACATTGTCAAACACTATAAAATGACTTTTTAACTTTTTAAAAACTAATAAGTTAAAAGGTAAGTAAAAAAAATACTCCCAAACACCCACTTAAAGATCTTAAATGCAAAACCAATGGGTTCCCCAACAGTATAACAGCCCCAGTGTATCTCATGACCATCCGGGTTCGATCCTTGGGAGAAAAGTGGTTTATTCCAGTTTCATGTTTTACCAAAAATACAAAGAATTTCCATGTCGTGAAAAACTAGTTACAAATAAATTGCAAATGAAGCTAAATTATATATTATTGAGACACATTAATAGTGAAATTATTGAGACACATTAATAAGAAATTAGGGTCTGGTTAAATGGGCACCTCATTATTTTAAATCAACACCCCAAAATTTCTATACGGGTCGTATAGCCGCATACGCATCGTATAGGGGGTCGTATAGCCCTATACGTATGGGGTGTATAGCCCCTCTGACAGCTTCTTCGTAGTCAATGTCGAAACTAGCTATACGCGTCGTATAGCCCTATATGTGTCGTATATGGGGGTCGTATAGGGCTATATGGGGCGTATAGCTTTCTGACATCCCCTCTGAATTTTCCTCGTTTTCAGTGCATTTAACCCTATACACCGTGTATGGACCCATACGCGACGTATAAAGGGGTGTTGATTCATCTGAGTGGGTGAAATTATGAGTAAAGCTAAAAGATCATTGGCAAGTTACATTCTTCCCAAATTTAGTTGGATCCTCTCTTCATCTCCTTCACACACAATAATACAACCACATGGCATGGCATGGGTAGTGTGGAGCATGGACCCTCCAACTCAATAAATGAGTGTGATAGGTTTAATATCATACACTTTTACCTCTTTACAATCTTTATCGTGTAAGTTTCCTTTAAAAAACTTATAGAAAAATAATGAATCCTGTTAAATGACCAAAAACTAGCTAAATATTCATTGTTGTTAAAGTATAACTACTATTATGAATTATTTATATTTTTTGAGTCAGTAATATTAACATAAAAATAAAATGCAATGTAAAGAAGTAATGTTTAAAAATATATATAACTATTAATATGAATTATTTTTTGAGCTTTATACAAAGTTCATTTCTTCTTGTTGGTAACATTAGATCATAAAATCACAAGAAACAGTCGGTATTTGTGACGAACATGTCACACTTCTTTTCAAGCTTTATTAGTTAAATACCACAAAACAAGCCAAACCCAACACCCCTATTTATACTCAACTTTTACTTGCACACTAAGACTTCTAACTATACTCAAACTTCTAACTAGAAGCAACAAGTAATAAATAAAACTCTAACAGTTATCTCTAGTACTTTAACCGGTCTCATTATTCTATTCATTGTATATCTAGAGCACTATCTTTGAAAGAGCACTATCTTTGAAATAAAACCCTTCTTTTTCTTTATAATAGTTCATCCCGTTTCACAAGTGAAATATTAGGATTAATACATTCATTCTCCCTTTCAATCTTAATATAGACTCGATTGCACGTCATAATTATGTCGGTCCATCCCATTGAGCCAAATTGACCTACTCCTTTGGTTCTAGCGAACTCATAGTGACCATACATGTGATAATTATAAAACTTGTTATATGTTTTATTTTGATACATACCTCGTTCTCTTTGATCTTCATTTAATTGGAATTGGCATTGTCAACGTATACCATAATCACACCCCCTTACTTGGTCATGCGCTCGATTTTTATCATTCTTCCTTTTTCTAATTGATCTTTATCAAACTCACCATGTTTTGATCTTTCTTGCATGTCATCTATTGAAAACAATAACTTACTTTGATCTTCATATTTCTCATTATGAAGCCTAATTCGATCTTCATAAGACTACAATCTTCAATAGCCTACTCAAATGGCATTGTTTCTACTTCAAAATATTGCTCAACGAAAGGCAGAATTTGCAAATAAGTCCCTGAAATCGAATTGGTTAGTTTTCTTAGTTCGCAAAAGTTCATCAAATGTCTCTCTTTCTTTCATCATTAACATCTATAGTTCAACTATGAGGGTTTGCGATCTTGCTTTTTGAACTATAGTTCAACTTTGTAGGTTCTCAAATATTGCCACAAAGGATTTGCCATACATCATTACACTGTCTGCAATGCTAAATAGCGTCATTCCCACAAACAGTCTCAGTCATCATGCCATATCCGCTTTCCACAAACCTCCATCCATTCTTCCCACAATCAACTTTTATCCCAGCACTATATTTCCTACAAACAACTATTAAAAACTCATAAAAACAAAAAACACATATTTAAGTCACGTGGGCCCCATAAAATCCGTTCATGGGGCGTCCTTGGTGAAGGACGGGCGAAGGATGAATAGAATTGCACAACGCAACCCTTCTGAAGGGCGGCACGGGCGGGGATATGGACAAGCGTTGTGGAAAGTCTTACACTGACCGAGCTTGTTTCTGACTGTTTTTACACTATTGTTTCAAAGATGATCTACAATGAGATGAACCTAGAACTATTACTCAAGTCTTTTTCTAAATGTAAAAATAAATGGTGTCTTTTAATTAAAAACACCATTTTTATAAAATGCACTTCAAAGTCACATGCACAAGAGCGCAAGAAACACTTTATGGAAAAGAAAGACAAGCAATAGGCTCCAAAAAAGATCTTAACAGAACATAATATTAATTTATGATATTTAAAAAATTATAATTGATTACTGGTTTAATGCTAACAAATCCTACCCACTAGATTTTGAGTATCAAATGTCTAAGTGTACTTATTTGTTGTTATCCCATCACTTATCCATCATGTGATTTATGAACCCCTGTAATTACATTCTATGGGGTTATTTATCATTTTGCTGAACAACTATTATCTATATATATTAGAGAATGGAAAAAATTGGACGTATATTGCATATTTGAATGGAAAAAAATTGAATTATGAAAACATATTACAGAATCATTGTGACATATGGCAATATTGGACGTATATTTGTTATCTTTTACCATAATTTTTTGATGTTATAAAACGTTGCTAAAATTTTAATAAACTAAGTTGATATAATCATATTATTGGATTTTAATATTTTGTAAGTTAATTAATCTGTTAACTTAATTAAAGCACACATATGGTCCATTAAACATACAAAAACACACATAAATCGGGATCTAAAGACACACACTTGTGAAAACACACACAAATTATACATTGAACACAAATTTTTTTTAACATGGCCACTTTAGTGATGTATTAGTCCTACTTTAGTGATGTATATATGTGTTGACAAGCAACATATTCAATCATTACGATACTTTAAAGTAAGCGTATACTTGAGTTCCGAGTCATAAGTATAGAAGCTCATCAACGGTCTAAGTGTATCAAAGTGTAATCTATTAACAAAAAAACATTAAAAAGTTTCAACACAGAAAGATTAGATGCTCCATATGACTAGACGGTAGAACAATCAAGAAATTGTTGCTACTAACCATATATTCAAAACACATAAAAGACTTAAAAAGTCGCTAAACTTGATGTTCATGTACATAAGAGAGAATAAATCATTACTGTGAATTATCAAATAGCAAAAAGCACTTCAAGCAAGATCATATTTCAAAGATTGAAGGAATATAGACTTCACATTTGTCAGCGGATTCATTGTATTATACTCATGAAAAACATTTAACGAAATTATACGTGTTAGATGATAATATGGAAGAGAAAGATACTGAAAGATATTAAAAAGTTTGTAATAACTGATAACACTCTCGCAGTGGAGTCATCCCACTTTTTCAAATTATTTCTATCAAGTGTGTCTAATAAGTGAAAATTTAGCTTTTTTGTTTCCAAAATATTTGTGTAAGGTGTGTCTAATTAGTGAAAATTTAGCTTTTTGTTTTCTCTGTTTGATGGTATTTATCACTAGAAATATTAATCATTTTCTTTTAATTTTCATTGAAAATATATTACTTTTATGAAAGATAAAGCTTAACCTCTAAAAAGATTCCTTGAGATTTATGTGGCTAACACATGATTCAATTCTCCCTTGCTTTAAAAAAACTTTTGGTTGATTTTGTGCATGTTATTATGCGAAGATACCTTTTTATATATAAAGAAGGGACCAAATGTTTGAATCCCACCACCACCAACACAAAGTAATCACCTTTTTTGCCCATATACTTACTACACCCTTGCTTTCACAAAGTCCCTTTTATTTTTGTTTATCTTACAAAAGTGTTTACTCAACCTACCAATAAATCAATCATCAATCATATAAATAAAGCATGTTGGATTGTTTTTTTATTTTAAAGTAGTCTCTTTTAGCTTGCATACAAATGAGAATTCATTTCTTATATTCACACATAATCACCCCAATAGAACAATGCAATAGCCAAAACCCATTAAACCTTTTGCATCACATTTAAACAAAGGAAAAATCACTTAAATAATCTAGTAATAAACGAAATATAATATATTTAAATCCAGTTTTTTAAAAACTGCATAAATTAACACTTTATCGCTAGGCACTCGATGCTTCTTGCCGATTTAGAGCTCGGATTAGAAGTCCTTTTTTACAGAAATTTTATTCGACGATGCACTTTTTTTTTCTTTAATAACATGGCATGAAAGTGCGTGAAGCGCTTTTATATATGAAAAATGTTCAAATACAAAGTGTATTTTTGTTACAAAGTGTATTTTTGTTACAAAGTGTGAGAAGACACAATAAGTAAAAAAAAGACACAAAAAATTATATCTCACAATCTAAATCGAATTTTAAAAAAGTAATTCGGAGCTTTTGTTCCTCTAGTCGTCCTCACTAAGAAAAAAATAAATGAAAAATTAAAAAAAATAAAAAAATTAACGATTTTTTGTTGTGTCGTTTATGAAAGACACAATGACTTCATTGTGTCATTATGAAAGACACAATGACGTCATTGTGTCAATATAAAAGACACAATGACGTTAATTTGTCATATAAAGACACAATGAAACTTTTTTTATTTTTTTTATTTTTTTTTTGAAAGAGGACATCGAGAGAAACAGAGACTCCGAATTATTTTTTTTAAAATTAGATTTTGATTGTGAGATATTAATTTTTTTATGACTTTTTTAGACTCGTTGTGTCTTCTCACACTTTGTAGCAAAAATACACTTTGTAGAATAACCTCACCCTTTATATATTTTGTCTCGTCAATGTGGAAATTGGAATGGTAGTTTTTTTTTAAATTTCTATTTATTTCTTATTTATATTCTATTATTACGCTAAGCAATTTAAATAAGAAAAACCCAAGATTAGTTTATTCATATTTAAAAAATGTAGGTCAAAGTATTTTACTTAATTTCTACCTAGATCATTTACTTAATTTACTCTAGTCAAAACATATAAATAACTACGCCAATAAGTAAACACCATAAACAAACAACACTAGCCGATAAAAATAAGAACAGAAAAAGACTAAGTACCATAATTCTTCTTCCCATTAACTTTTAAACTTCCACTGATATATCATTAATATGCTACTTATTTCCCCCAAAAAGAGAGGAAAAAAAAAAGATTAAAATCCCCTTTCTCCTCATGTTTGTCTCCCATATTTTATGCCATTGCTTTCCTCATTTTCTTGAAAATCTACATATTAAAAGATACAATATTGGGAGATGTTGAGGGAGCATGATCCTTACATCAAGGGATGACAAGTCAAAATTTCCATATTCCAATTGTCTTGGATATCTATATTCAACCTTAAAAACATATCTTCCTTGCTTAATCTTCACAACCCTAGAATAATGTAGTATAGTAGAGTTATTGGTAGTGCGATCAACATCCCGAAAATAACCCTGATATTCACAATTCAAATTAATACAAGATTTATGGACTTATGAACCAACATTGTAATCATCATTAATTATATCAGCATATTATGTAGACCAGAGCGATTCAACATATTTATCATTAATACATGACTTTGGATCTATAGAATGTCGGTCTCAGTCAACTTTAAACGTGTACATCTCTTAATGCACACGTTCAAAGTAGATGGAGTCTCAACGTAATAGTTAGTCATTAATCCATTGTGATGCGACTCGCGTGTTGATACACTTTCATGTCATTATGATTGAAATTAAATTTATAAAAAATCTTACGCAGTGCTAAGAATCGCGGGATGAACGTTGTATTCCTTTGCAAACACAAAAGGTACAATTCCTTGAGGAAGTGCCGCCTACAACACATACTAAATAAATCTTACAAACATTTTTCAAATATCATACATTTGTAATAAAAAAATAACAAATAAAAAAGCAAATCATTAAAGTAACTATTTTGTCACATATATTTTTTATTCATATATAGAAATATTATCAAATATCCACTTTTCTTGCATATTATAAGCTAATAAACAAATATTATACATATAAACCTTTATAATAAAACCCCTATAATAAAAGTAATTGTACCTGCACGATGGCTATATGGAGGAGGCTGCCACGTAGGCCGACGGCGATAGAAGCCGCTGCCATCACCGCCGGTCCGGTGAGAAATCTAACCGCCATTGCAAATGAAGCTACTGAATTCCCACATGCAATTATCTTAGGTTGTAGTGCCATAAATAGACCTTCATAATTAACACAAACATATACTAATTAATACCACAATACTAGTAATCAATTTATTCAGAAAACAAATACTAAAAATAAAATTAATCAATATTTTTACCTAAGCTAAACATAGCCATTCCAAGACCAGCATCTGACAGTATTGAGATAGACTTCTCGATTATTTTTGGCATCTCCAAATGCCACCTATAATAATAAAAACAAATAAATAACTCATTCTATTTCTATATAATATTTTCCTAACATATAATGTCATCAATAATATTAATGATGTAATGTAAATATGTAATTTTACGTTAAAATTGACATGTAGGATACCTGAAAGATACAAGAGACCATATTAGACCAATGAGACTCGAATACGTGTTCGGGTTTCGGATCAGTTTCCTCCAAACCATGATTAATATTAATCGGGTCATCACTCTCGCCGCCGGCATCTGTTTTCCGGCAACATTTTCGTCCATTGGGCGGAGCTCCGCCGTAGAGCTTGAACCTAATTTGTTCAGTCTAATTTCTTTTTCTCGTTCTTCATTTTCATCTCCGGCGAAACTAAATTTTTCCTTAGTTTCACCGTTTTGTTGGTGGTCGGACCCGACCACCATTCTGATTTCCTTAGCGGCTTGCTGATCAGACTGATCAGCAACTGCTCCAAAATCATTAGTACCAAACACGTGGAGCCCACCACCTGTCTTTTCAGAGACAGGCGACTCACTAGAGCTCCATACAAACATGTGGAGCTCCTTCGCATCATTGTTACCTTTATTATTTTGGTAACCATTTTGTTGCAGCTGTGGTTGCGGTTGGGCCTGCGGTTGGTGGCTCTTAACCGTTTTAACCACAGGCAAAGCAATTTCAAGATTCGGTGCCGGATAAGACGCCGGCACCGTTTGACCCGCGGGGTAAAACCCAAACCGCGGAGAGTTCGTATTCATATTCAACGTTCCTGGCGCGGTGCTCTCTTCGAAATTCGACGCCCGAGGAGTACTCGAATGCGCATCCGCGGGACCGAAGTTCGACAACCTCCCACCCGGAAAACCCATCATGGAGTAAAAATCCGAGTGGTTAAAATTCGAACCTCGCGGGGTCGGATTCCTCGAAGAACTCAAACTATAAATTTCCGCCCCCGTGAGGTTCGACGGCCGGGGAGTCATCTGACTCCCCGGCCCAAACCCTACGGACTTCCTCGACACATTCGACCTCCTCACCGTCACATGTAACTTCCCATCGTCCCCAACCTCGGCATCCGTCTCCAGAAAATCATGTCCATCAAGGGAAACAACGTCGGAATCAACCTTAAACGACACAATCTCCCCCGCGGTTTCGGGGAACTGTTCCATTATCAGCATCTTCGCCCCACGGTACTCGAACAAGAACAAAAGCAAAGTGTACCACACAATACACTGCATAACCACCACCTGCACCATCAACGACCCCGAATACTCCCCGTACATGGCGATCAACAACGGGATCCCCATGACCAACGTATTGGGTAGCGTTGATAACGAGAAGATGGATATCATCCAGTCTAAGGTACCGTTGGTGGTGAGTTTAGTCCAGAGCGAAAGGGCGATGAGCATGATGATCTTCTGGAGGGTGTCTGCGGCGATGAATCGGAAGTTCATGGCGTAGGGGTTGTTGATGGAGATGAAGTGGAAGGAGAGTAAGGGGACGGCGAAGATGGCGACGAAGCGGTTGATGCCGGAGCATTGGTCGGGGGTGAAGATGTGCCACCAGCGGACGCTGCCGTAGGCGAGGATCATGGCCACGTAGAGGGGGACCATGGCGGACATGACGGTGTACAAGTCGTGGGCGGTGATCATGGTGGAGATGGAGGGTAAAACGGGAAAGTGGGAGGGTTTGTGGTGGTGTGGTGGTGGTGTTGTGGTGGTTTACGGCGGTGAGTGGTGGTGGTGGAGATTGAAAGGGGTTGGGGGAGGGGGTGGTATATATAGGGATGAAGTGAGTTTAAATGTAAGAGAAAGTCGAAAACGAAAGATATCATAGCACACATCATGTAAAAATCTAGTAGTTAACGTGAGGCTATCGCACTTGCAGAGGTTTTGACTTTTAAAGAGAAGGTTCTGGGTTTAAACTCAGACATGATGTAATTTGATTTAATTTAAAAGTATGAGTAGAATAAATTTTCGTTTAAAAAAAATGTAAAAATCTAGTAGTGACGGTAGAATATTATTATTTATTTGAAAGAATTTTAAAACTTTAATGAATTTTATGAGGTATAAACATATTAGATGTTATGACTGGATTAATAGGACTTCTGAAAAAATACCAACGTTAGAAATATAGAAGTAAATATATTATATAAATTGAAATTGATATGTATATAATAGGTGTAGTATAACATGATATTATTGTATAGTGTAATATGAATTTGTAATATAAAGAAAATATGAAACTTGGAAAAATAAATAAAATATATAGAATTAATTAGTAAATAAAGCAATAACTGAGATTACATAACAAATGAAAATATGAAAAGTTTTTGAAAATCAATTCTAATAGAATAAACTGATTTGATTCATAATGTGAATAATTTATCTTTCCTTTGTTCCACGGATTACATTAACATTAGGGTACTTCAATAGTTTTTGTTTTGACTCTTAATCGAAGAGAGATGCATGTAAAAGAACGGACAAACCGACAAAGTATATCACAAAAATGTATTGTGCTTGACGTAACTAACACTTTATGTAGGGAATTTTTTCTTATGTCTTGAAGCTTAAACCATAACCTTAAGATCATAAATAGATATGAATATTCTTAAAGTACATGTTTGCTTAGAGACTTAGTGTGAGTCAAGCTAATATTACTTTAGACTCGAGTCAATGATTTTATAAATGTCAAGCTAATATTACTTTGTTAAAGTTAAGTTGTCTAATTTGAGTTGAAATTTAGCTTGTATTCAACTAGAGTTGGCTTATTGTTAGCTTATGGTTGTGATTTGTTGTGTTTTTCAAAACTAACGATTCTTTATGTTTATTTATGCTAGCCTCAAATAATAAGTTAGAATAATTTTGAAATTCGGATAGATTTTGTAAACGTCTTGATTGATTTTATAAGCATCTTTAGTATAGTATAATTATTATATAGTGGTTAACAATTTGCATAAAAATAACTAAAAAATAGATATTGGGAATTTAGGATATAAAGCAAGAAGCTAAATCACACCAACAAACCTTTTGCTTTTGATGGCCCTGCCAACCCGATCTTGCCTCTTAACACAAAGTGGAATGTTTCAACGTTTTATTAGCACAATATAGAACTCATGAACTAGAATGCTTCAGCTTTATAAACATAGCATAATCATAGAGTACTATGCATACTATGATCTTTGATTTGGGGGGTGTTTGAATTAATGCAAGATGTTAAATGATTTGCATACATGTTGTGATAGATGAATTTTATGAGTCATTAGAGTCGTGTTTCTAAGTCAACAATTATTGTCTTCATATGAAGACTAAGAAGTAATATCCTTATACGATGCACACTAAACCAATCAAGGTATTGACTCTTTTAAGAGCAGTTTGGTAACTTAATTCAACTAGTAGTGTATAAAGCTTGTTTTTCTAGACGATAAGTCACACGTCCATTAAATCTACTCGTAAATTTGTATTAATTATTTAGAATAAGACTTGAACCTTTATCAGGGATATCAAATCATAAAATCTTTTTATCACATAGGAAATGGCAAGCATAACTAAAAGATCAAGTATTACTCTATTTTGTGATAAAGTCTAAAGGAAGATTCGTTGAATAAAATGTTTTTTTAAAGCGGAACGGGCAGCGATGTGGTCGCCTTAGGAGTTCGCTGGTTGGACGTTCGAATCGGATTTAAGAAATGGATGACATCGTATATAAATTAATTAATACTATTTATATGTAATTCGTTTAAAAACTAAACATAAAAATACTATATGTTTAAATTGTGAATTTACACTTTTAACACAATATTAGCACTTATATAATATTATAAAATACCAAATAAATAAAAATTGAGATTTTAAAAGGAAATAAATGAAAGGATTTAAAATTGCAGTCCATCTCCAGTTTGGTTCAACCTTTTCGACAGGTAGTCGGCCAGTTCAAATGAAAACAATCTAAATACACACAACTGGATCCGTTTCTAAATCGGTTCTGAAAAAACTGGATTTATATATATATATATATATAATTATATAAATAAATTTTATTTACTTCTGTTGACTAAAATCTCATGTCTCGTGATTCCATACCTGTCCGATATACGCCCACAAAGGACCATGGTTTTCACTATATCAAATATTATATTATTAAAAACAATTTAGGTAGTTTAGAAATTTAAAATTAGAGACTTAGCATTAGACGAATATTGTTGTTTATAAGAACAGAGTATTTCCGATATTTAATATAAATTAATGGAATTAATAATTTGGTTGTTTGTTATTTTCTGCCAAATCTAATTAACCAAAAAGTATAGTCAAAAGATTCACTCACAAGCGAGAGCCAGATTGGAGGCTTTGACTAGCACCCTTAAAATATTTTGTTGCTATATTATTGACCGATGTACATTTTTATTTTTAAGATATTTATTAAATTTTAAAAAATACCCAATCTATTTGAAGATTACTAAAATGAATATGAATTTTATTTGAGTGATATATAATTAAATTATATAGTTTTTCACCTGGAGGTTTTGATTTTGTTTAAATCATAAATGATCAATCTCCGATCTTTTAACATGATAAACTATTGAGTCGTTTTTCCTTGATAGTATTACAAATTGTTGTTAACAATGGTCTAGACTTAAAATGGGAAGTTTAAAATACATTTATCACCACACATTATGAAATATAAGCTTCTTGTATATATAAATCAAAATTGTAATAATCTACCAAAATGACAAGATGATATTGTATTACTGAGAGGTGCTATGAAGAATATACTTACTGTGAACTTGATAGCTAGGTTAGTGTTAGAGATATTTGATTGTATGTTAATCAAAAGTTCATTTACAACCGACTACTTAAAGCATCTAATACTTTGATCAAAACAAAAATTCAGTACCGAAGAAAAGATTCACTATAACAGTGGAAAAATATGAAGATTACAAGTCAAAGATTGTGTTATTATACCTAACAGATATCTCAATCGAGCGATGGTACTACTTCTATAGTTACATTTGGCCTTGATTCCAGCCAACGCTATGGCTTGGGGATGATATGCATTGGTATTCAACGAATACTATTTGTAAGAACCAAGACGTCTATGCGTTTGAAAACATCAAAACTCTAAGGATCATACGTTTTGAGGTTTGTTCAATATTTATAATAAATATATCCAATGGATTATCAATGAAATATGTGCTAGCAACGTAGTTCAATTGTTCAAATGACAACGCTTGAAAAGCGTGATCGCAAATCTTATTTATGATCTGATCTTTAAAATATTGGCTGTGTTAATGATAGGATAGCCATCAGAAATAGTTACCATCACGGACCAAAAAGTTCTTAACTAGATTCATTTCACAAATAATCCTTCGATAATCCGCTATTACTTATCCTCAAATACTCTCGTCGGTAAATGATCGTTAGTTGGTTTAGGCCATGTGTCAATGATCTTTCGGTAATCATTGACACATATTTATAGTTTTTTTTTTATTTCTTTTAGGTTTTGATGAACTCTGTCATTGACTAGTCGTTATCACTTAAATAATCAATTTTCTAGTAGTGTATTTATTCGTATGATTAGTTAGATCTTATTAAATCATCTAAATCATAGAAGAACTAAAGCAATATAAATAGGTTTAATTCACAGTGAAGTCTTTAATAATATGTGAGTGTTTCATATATCATATGGAATGGTTTTAAGTGGTTGTAAGTGAAATAAAGAGAAAATATTATTCTTTATCGTTATATTTTAAGAATCACTGTTCAATTCCTATAATAATATATATATGTTAATTATCACATGGTTTATGCATTATAAGTCGTACCTAGGCTTTAACAGGTTGTACACACTTTTGTTTCTTTTGTTTTTTTTACTTTTCATACTTTTAACCCCAATTTTTTTACATCTTATACAATTTAACCCCTATTACAATAAAATTTGCCATGTCTATTTTACAATAAACTACTCAAAGGTACCTAAATGAAGGGTGGTACATAAAATTACCCTAAATATATTTTAAATAAACTTAAAAACACAATTTAATTAATTAAATTAAAATACTTTCAATTAAAATATTCAAGATTGTAATGAAAATGATGTAAATACGAAGGTAACATATTTTCTTGGTTTGAAAATTTTCCATTTAATAGTGGTTTCTAAAAACTTTTTTAATACCCAACGGTCAAAACTAACACCTTTTAACGACACAATTGAGCACACAGAGTTCGGCATAAAACACCCGATGTGAACACCTTAAATCGCGTTACCCGAGGCTGGCGGTGGTGTCATCGTCCAACCTGATGCTTTATCTGCTTTCCAACCCTTCCGCCTTAGTAATATTCATTTTTAAAATAATAATCTATCGTACTCTTAAACTACGTTTCATATATACATTACATTTGTTAATGATCAATTAAACTTTAAACCTTCTCATAAGTAATACTTCTAGAGGTTTTTGACTATTACTGGACCACCTAACTCTAGTGGTACTTTAGTAATATTCAAATTTAGCATAAAGTTAAATATTGATCAACGTTAAAAAAAAAATAGGAACATTAATATTTTTGTAAGCTGTGACCTAATCAAAGTTTCTGCCACCCTTCTGTTCTTGTAAAGTTGGCTGCTATATATCCTAGTTGTCATCATTATCACCGTTTGCTGCCACGTTTGCATGCCATTCGCTTGCCGTAAATAGCTGATTAGGTGCCGCTTACCATCATGGTGTTTTAAAATGAAGTTAATTTTACACATTAAATAAATAAAGGATATGGATTCAAGTCTCACTCTGAGTAAAATGCTTAAAATTGAGTCAGATGGTTTTCTCAGCAGTGAATTTATTTCTGAGGGGGTTGAGGGTGCGGTCCCTGCTGGGAAACGGATATGTGTCCCTATTAAGATAACACATATTATCCGAAGAAGGGTCGTACATTTTCCGTTAAAAAAATATTAAGTTAATTTCTATTTTGCTTCTCGAGTTTAAATAAAAGTAATTATTTTCTTTTAAAAGATTAGAAACATAAATTGGGCCTAAAATTTTTATAATTTTTTTTTATTTCAGTCTAAATTAAAGCTTCATAAATTTGGATTTAAGTTAAACAACTAATAAAACTTTTGGACTGAAATTGAAACAAGTTAGGAAACTTTTACAAGTAAATTGAATTTTTATAATCTTTTGAATGAAAATGATTATTTTTATTCAAGGGGTAAAACCAAACTTATTTTTTTTAATATTTTTCTACTTTACTTGGTGATTGCAGTCTTGGACTCATAATGCTCTTAATTAGACCCTCCATTAGTGACATGTTTATTGATCACATCTCTAAAAATAGATCCGTTTACTTTATTACTTGTATGTTTCTTTCAAACAATCTAGTTAGAACGATAAATGTACAACATTACTTCTGAGCATAGTTGTTATTTTAATTAGATTTATATGTTCGTTTTCTAATCAGGATCGTACCATAATCTTTTAGAAGAAAACTTATAATTGAAAAAACATTTTGGTTCAACACTAAGTATTTATGTTTAGAGTGAGATTTAAACCCACTACTTTCTCATATTTACATGTATCGGGTATATCATCCCGCAATCTAATTATTTGCTAGATTATAGGGCTTGTTGTTTAAAAAAAACCCAAAATAGTTTTTGTGACTATGGAGGTGAACCTTTTTTAAGGATACATTTTTTTGGTAAATTGACATACCATGTAACTAAATGGTTGTGAGTTGTAATTTGAGTTCATGGAGAAGTAATTATTGAAATAACAAATCATGAAGTAAAATATTGTTGAAATTAGAAGATCTTATCGTCATTACTGCTTAGGCATCATAGGCGTATGGTTCTTCAGCATAACCTACAATGTTCATAAAAGTTTTCTCTTGTCCTATGGTCAAATAATTTAATCGTAAGCTTACATGTCTTAGTTGATGTCTTGCTTGCTTGCTCAAACATGTATACAACTTCTGTTAAATTAGTTTTTGCATTAAAAACGGGTTCTAGGAACACCCACCTGGATAAAGCGACACCCCTCTATACATCACGTGTGGTTCCATACGCGGCGTATAGGGTAAAATGCATTGAAAACGAGTGAAATTCAGGGGGCTATCAGATAGCTAAACTCCCCATATAGCCCTATACGACCCCCTATACGACCCCCTATACGACACATATAGGGCTATACGACGCGTATAACAAATTTTGACACTTACCACGAGGAAAAATTAAGGGCTGTGAGAGGGGTTATACGTCTTATATATAGCTTATGACCCTGTATATGACGCGTATGAGACTATACAACCCATATATAAATATATGGTGTTAATTTATAATTTTAGGGTGTCTCAATATCCACACCCTTAAAACTCGTGAATTCTTCTAACATTTAATTAGTGAAATGTGTGTGATGTATACCTTAGGTGAAATAGCCTTTCGAGATTATGTATGAAGGTATACTCTGAAGGATCTGGCCTTTATATGTTAACAATTAAAAAGGTTATTCCGGACAAATTAAAAACATCTAAGGAGTTAAACAAAAGGTTGATTTAGTTAATTAATAGTTATCGTTTGTTATGAATAGATAATTATTAGTTTATTTATATGATTTTTAAATAGTATTTAAATTGGGTTAAGATTAATTTATGTCTATTATAAATAAATGATTATGTATTCTTGTTTATTGTTGTGTTCAACAAGAAAAGAGTGTAAATATTTATTTCAAATTTGTGTGTTTACATATACATTCGGGTTGTTTCAATTGCTTATTATAAATTATTATCAGAGCTAAATATCTCGACCTTTGTAGAACTGCTTGAATTCAGGGATGGAGAAAAACGAATCCAACTATCAGGGAATGATAGCATCCGAACTCGACCAAGAGATACAAAGATGAAGGAAGGATCACCAAGTAAGTTCATCCGATTATTAGTTATGTTCGATTATCATTGCCGGAAGAAAAAAAATTACGAAGAGGAAGGAAGCAGGGTTGTGAAACCGTAAATAGAGGGTATGATGATAGATTTGTTGTGAAGCAACCCTAGCAATTTTCGATAAATATATCTTATCCATTGAAAAATAAGATAACAACCAACATTGATAGAAATTTTATAAAGGATGGATTATAATACTTTGATAGCAAATCGGTGTAATATATCGGGGACGTTAACCAGGTTTGTTTGTAATCAATTTTCTTTCTTGCCAAGAAAAATAATGGGTGATTCTTTTTTGGCACTCCGACTTGTCAGTGATCTTCAAAGCACCAACGTGTAGAACAATATAGTATTGTTGTGAAAACTACAAAATTCAAAATATGTTTTGTATGTTTGATTTTGTACATCGCATGCTTTTAATGTCATTTGGATTTTATAAGATCATTTTCAATCAAGCGTTCGTCGTGAGCCCACAGAGCCAACATGTTTCTCTCGTGGCAGTGAAGGCTCAAGGACCACACCAATTTTGATAGTATATGTTGTGTCTGCAAACGGCCACTAACGAATTTACAAGATCAGTAGCGTAGTGTTTTACCTATAGCACATTGTCGTGTCAAGAGGTCTTTTGTACGTTGTTACGTTAGAGATATTTCAAATTTGTTTTCGTGTCAAGTGTAGGATCAAATGATGGTTATATGATTATATCTAAGCATGTTTACGAGCTAGCTATGACGTCATATATCTCAAGGAGTTGTGCATAAGGCATTAACACCTAACAAGTGGGGATCATAACTTAAATGAATGAAGATATATAAGGGGCCGTATGATATCATGATATGTGTTTGGAAATTACAAATGAAAAGGACTAAACAGCATAAAGCAAACAATTTGTAGGAAATTTTGTAGCACTAGTTTCACGTGATAAGTTTTATGGATTTTTGTTGTTTTGTTTTAATCTATACCTTATATTCAACATGTAGACGTGTCCATATTAATTTCAATGAATTTAAATGAAAAACAAAAATCCCAAAACATCCAGATGAATGGGTATGGGAAATATTAGGATATGAGATTAGTTGTAAAAAAATCAAGACAAGTATGGTATTAGGTGACATTCGTCTATTTACTCAAACTAGTTTATGCGCACTGAAAGCGTATTTATTAATATATCATATAAACATATAAAATATAATAAATATTTTTTTTCAAAAAATTGTATAGAAACTTGATTTTATTAATTAAAACTATAATATTGTTAAAAAGTGTAGTTAATATTTCATATTTCAAGTTAATTTTATAGGTTAGTTTAAGAGCGGATTCATGTGATGAGTATCCTAACAAAATAACTTCAACCATGATGAATATACCTGATACTCGCAAATATAGCAGCGAGCTTGACGGTATATATTGAGTAATTTATACTCAAAGAATATGATACGTTTTGTAATAGAGTATGAAACTTAGATTATCTAAACACAAAGCATGTCTCCTTCCCGGTTCATTACCATCTCAACACGAGTATTAGCGAAGGTGTGACGTGTTGAAAATGTTTGAGCTAAGTCACGTGCATGCTCTTCTTGATTTGGTGGAAGATATTTCGTAAATTGAAAACTAATAAAAGAAGGCAAATTAATTTAGTTTGTTTGATTGTAGTGTGAAAAGGGGTTTTAACGAGGAGAGTAAGTTTATTGGTTGTACATTAATTGGTCTCGATGGAAGGTTAGGGGTTTGAGGGGAGCATTGAGCCAAAAGAGGTGCACCATGTCGGCCTAGCTATTGACCTTAGCCCATGTCCATACACTTTTCATTATACGCATACAGCTACGGGTTACCCGTCGGTTAGCAATGATCCTTAGCTCAACTGGTTACGGTACGATCCCGACTAGGAAACGGATAGGTGGACCCGATTAAGATAACACTTATCATACGAAGCAGGATCGCACATTTACCGTTAAAAAAAACTTACCTATCAATCGTAGTAAAAATAAAAAGTTTTATGTTTATAAATGCATATAAGTACCAAATGTTTATGGTGTAAATTAGTTTGGAGTATTTAAGAATATTATAGATTTGACGTTCTAAAAATAAAAGTACCAAAGGTGTATATAATTTTGCACGAAAGTCATTGTTTCATGTGTAAAATCAACCATTACAGTTACAAACATATATTTACATTAACATGCTAATCTAATATTATCGTATAGTTATGCAACCTTAATATATAATTACACATATTATATTAGCGGTTGTCAACAACTTTTTTCCAAAAACGATTTACGAAGCATAATACTTAAGGTGAAAGATAATAGTAGTGATTTTATAATATAATTTTATTTTAAAAAATAAACTATATAGAAGTAGTTTATGTTTAGAAAATGAGATTTGAGCCAATATAGGGTCAACAAAGAGGATTTCTCATTTTCGGTAATTTAGTCTTTTTTATTATTATTATTATTTACCATTACCCTTTGTCTTTAACTGTGAAAAAACATGAACACTGGTCTTGATCGACTCCATACGTTTCGCACCAATTGAAAATCAAAATTTATCCTTAGGTGACACGGTATCATGTACGGGGGATGATTGGGGAAACTCAGCCGTGGGTGGAAGCACCTCTCCTGGGACCCCATGACACCTGAATTCCCAAAACGCGGTGAAAATCCCGGCACCACCACCTATATTTTTGTTGTGGTGACGTTGCCAAACGGGGAAATTGGGACAAGGGAAAATGTTGGGCTGGCACCCTACAACGATGAAAACCCCAGGTAAAATTGAAAAATTGATGTAACATTGATGTGTCACCGAAGAAAAACAAAGAAAACTGAACGACCACCAGTGCCCTTGCGCTACAGCGGTGTGTGTGCGCTGCTGAGGTTGGTTAGGCTCACAAGCATATTATTTACGAAAAACATAATAATTGTTATTTTACATAATAAATATATAATTTCGTGTTAAGTATTCTTATTAAAAAATAATGACAAAAACAATTAAATAATATATGATATGAATATAGAAAGTTAGTTATATCTGTTTATACATAACAATTGATTTAATATTTAATAAATAATAAAAAGCTTAGCCCAAACAAAACTTAGAGCTAAAACATTATAATCGAGCTCAAAAAAATTATTAACGACCCTCAAAGTTCAATAATTCGTGTGTGGAACTGGACTAACGATTAGTGGAAAGTAATTTACTCAAGATCAATATTAGAAATTAGATTAAATTACATTAATCGTCCTTGTGATTTGTATTAAATTTTAGATTTAGTTCCTAAAGGATAAACTCTATAAACATAGTCCCTAATAGTTATGTTTGCTTTTACTTATGGTCCAAAAAGTTAACACGTGTTAAATATAATATAAATCTACTTTTTTACCTTTATAATAAATATATGAAAATAAAAATGAAATCAATTAGAAAGACCCCCTTCCATTAGCCCGAGTCACTTCTGATATTTGTATTTTTTCTCTTTAATTTCAACAGAGATTTAATCATTCGGAAGGAGAAAACGGCAACCCACACTTCGTCAAAGAAATATGTAGTCACTACCAAAATCACCATCGCCAACGGTCGTAGATTCTGACAGACAAATATATAACTATTTTCTATCTTCTTATTTTTTGTTATATTGAATGGTAATTTCAAATATTTTGTTACTTTTTTCATATTAAGATGAGTTAATTGATCTTTTGTATAAGTTAATATAAAAACATTATAAACATATGAAAAACTACAATAAAAGCAACGTATCATGCCGTAAACCATCTATACTATATAATATAATATAAGAGTAACTAGGATGCCACGTGTCACTCTCATGTTACTCCTCAAAAAAAATTTCCCGCCTAAACTAATATATTATTTTAGTCAAGTTTTTTATTTTAAGAAACTCAATTAATAGTAATAATTCATTTTATTTTAAATTTAATTTTTTATATTATCAACTTAATTGTGTAATCATATTGTTTTGA
Organism: Flaveria floridana; assembly: GCA_018326465.1. NCBI lineage: Eukaryota > Viridiplantae > Streptophyta > Magnoliopsida > Asterales > Asteraceae > Flaveria > Flaveria floridana. Next base: position 270 of record BJCO01000351.1, on the reverse strand, counting down.
AAAATAAATATTTTTATAGCTAAATAAGATTCAATTTAAAAAAAAAACTAAAAAGAAAAAACATATTTATTGATATATTTATTTATTTTAGATTAGTGTGATTTTAACACAATTAGTTTTATTTTTTTATGAGTCAATTATTTATTATATTATTCAAAAAAGTATTTGAATATTTATAATTTATAAATGTAACTTTTTATTTTTCATTGTTATAGTAATACGTAACTTAATCATACGAAATATTTATACATTTATGAATTATATTGTTTT
>BJCO01000344.1:0-10686 GCA_018326465.1 Flaveria floridana | reverse complement strand
GTATTTTTTATTTTTTAAATATAATTTATTAGTAAACAAATGAAAACAAGATTGGGATTCAACCAACAGTTCTCCTTGCACTACCAAACATTGTTTAGGTGTACTTTCTGTGATTTTAGCATTATTATTGTTATTGTATTTTTTATTATTTTCTTGTTGCTGCTGATATTATTGCTGGTGTTGCTTGTGTTATTGTTATTGTTGTATATAACTATCATTGATGTAAAACTAGTCCAAATATTTTTTTCTTCTTTTGAGTGTTTTATGCCTTTATGTTTGGTTACGCAAGAACATATTTTGTATAGTTAACTCTAATACTCCTTATAAATAAACTTTTTATTTTATAATATCCAAATATTCCGCCGTTGCGCAAGAGGCATTCCTCTTTTGACACGATATCCAAATAAGAACGATAGAGTACTTTTATATATTTTTTATAAAGTTACTAATAAAACTAATGAATGCTTTCAATGCTACTTTAGATGATATCAGCAAGAAAATTTGGGGTTGGTATCTTTTACGGATTCAGGTTCAAGCCTGACTTAAAGTGATATTTCAACAGTAGCGAGTTTCCTCTTTGATAGTGTTTTCGGATGGATCATATCTGAAGTAGTTAAAATCGGTATGCATGGTTGACATCCCGTCTCTGAAAGGCTCACTCGAGTATCGTAGATAGTTCCAAAAGTCATTAAAAAACTTAATAGCCTTTTTAATAGCCCAATTGTCGGCATTAGCCGCATTGTTTACTTCACCTAATAGCATTTCAGATGGCCCAATTCTCATTATTAGCCCAAGCCCTATGTTACAAAATAAATAAATAATTTCAATTCCTTAGATAAAACTATCACCTGTAAATATGTTAGCTATTATCTCCTCGCCTTCTACATATAGCAACCATAATCAGTTAATCACTAGTCCAATTATGGTTTTCTCACATGAGTAGTTCCCCAAAACAACCATAAAAACCATTTGGTTCATGGATCAATAATTGTCTCATTCAAGATAATACTAACACAAGAAAAGTAAACCTATAAATTAAGAATGTATGATGAAATATGTACCGCCAAGTGTTCTCACATTTAACTATGAATATGCTTCCGCCTCAATACATTGACCATCAAAACATGATGGCGAAGGTCTCCCCGGCCAGTGAACATGCATTTGCCTTGGCACGCTATCCTAACGCGAATGGCAAAGGTCTCCCTGACCAACTAAGCACCTGAGTGATGTCTCCTAATAGATGGGATCCGACTGTTACGTATCGCATACCTTTTTATAACTTCCTATCATTTATTTGTGTGTGTTTGTCTAAGGTGGTTTGAACATATAGTTTTAGCTTGACATAAACGTACGAACCAAGTTCAAAGGATCTCTCGGTATGTTTAGCATTTGCATGCTGGTTCATACATTATGAGCTTTGTGCAATGAATGTTTAAGAAATTGGATCATTGGTTCTCTATCATGAAGTAATTCCTCGACAACCTCTATACTCGATCATGATGTGTACATATGGGATATGCATTGGTGGTGGGAAGCCGTAAAGAGCGTGGTAGGGTGGCAGTTGTATTGTAGAATGCCAAGTTGTATTATACCACCACTTCACAAGGCATAGCATCTTGTATTATTACCCGATACCCATAGCATCTTCTGCTACTGCATGAGAAATTTGATTGTAGGTCACCAATGCTTGAATAAATCTAATCACATGGTAGAGTTGAGATTAAATTTCTGTCATTGTAGATGATGATTTCTCTGATGATAAACGGCTTTCTACAAAAGACTTACCTTAATTCATCAAAATGTTTTTTGTCTACAGTAGACTCCAATCTTAGCAAGGATCGTTCATAATTCTTAATTTCCTTCTCAACTCCTTTTATGCGCTGCAGCCGCAAAGGGGGCATATGTAACATTACCCTTTACTTTATGCAAGATGTTTACTACGGCTTGAATCCATAACCTCAAGTTAACAAAACAGCCTTACCGGTTGCTTCAAAGTCCGCTTCATGTAAACTGAACCTCACACTATTTTTGTAGAAAATACAGAGACAGTATAAGAGAGGAATGTGGTCAAAAACTGAGCTCATCCGCTCGATGCTTCCTCCCCATTTAACAATGTAATTAACGGCTTAACAGTTCATCAAGTCTTTAAACAGTTTATTACAATGTTAGAATATTAATCCAGATATTAATACCTCTATTATCATATTTTGGTTAACATGACTAAATATATTTATTTCACACTAACACAAGTTTTCACAATGTGCAAAGCTCAAAATGCTACTTTTTTTTTGTTTTAAAAGGGTCAAGCATCCAAGGAGCTTTCCACCCATACAACAAGACTTGAGGCTTCATCAATTACATAAAATTCCCCTATAAGACTTTAAATCACGTTGAATACGACTCAGGTTGCTTATTTGGTCTATCTTCAAATTCGAGTTCATCAGACGGAATGATTGATACCATGTTTACATATACTTTTGGCAGCCTGACTCTAATATATAAAGTTCAGTTTATGTGAGCACTTCCATCATTCCATGTGCGACTTTTCCACTTGATCACGATAACCCAGAATATGAAGCCAGACAAATTCAATTTCATTTGTATTAATATCACTGCTGATCAGTATTCATTACGTCCTGAACACTCATCAAATAATCATATATCAATCTGTAATAGATCAAATACTATCCATATATGACATACAGCATGAACCAAATCCATGCAGACGTAGATTTAATAAAGTTACACCTAAAGAGTATGAACCCGTCTTTAGCGTAATTCAATTAACCCCACCTCAAAAGTTTGTGGTGCAAATTTTCGGGCTAGGGACCACTTCCAATGCCCAAGGTACAGGTCGGTATAGCATTGTTAGTTCAGCTTTTGGGGTCTTATTTTTCAGCAATGAGATCATACAAAACTGTGATGTAAGAAGAGGAAACTCACCATCCTTTTCTGCAGTATCTGTACAAGACATGATGAGTGATCATGCAGCAATTTGTGTCAAGAATGCAATCAATTTGATTTTGACCCTCGTTTCAATGTTGACCGCAGGAAGCATCTAGGACAAGACTTTGTTGAAGAACAGAAGAATCAGCATTAACGTGGATAATTCAAGCAAGAATCTTGGGGTTGTAGCATATTCGGTTAAACGAATCCACCTGTAAGTTCAACCAGTAGATAGCTGCTGATAAAGCCTGTTTGACCATTTCAGAATGTTCATCACATTCATGATTATGGCTAGCTAACCAAAAGACAATTGCATACAAAAACAAAGTTGAAGTAAAAAAGAAATCTCATTAAAAAAATGAGGATGATTAGAAGAGAAAATCACAAAATGGAGGTTTCTTAAATATATTTATACTTCCATAGATATGCCAAACAAGTTTCAGCTTTATAGCCAAGACATAAGTGAAATTTGTGTACTTTATTTAATGTATTGACAGAAATGTCATAAGATGTACCAGACTGCCCCATTTTTTTAAAAAAGTTACAAAGTAGATACGTGATAGCATAGGCATATAATGTCATAAGATGTACAAGACTGCCCCATTTTTTTGCAAAACTACAAAGTAGATACGTGATATGCATATGCATATACACATACGTACGTATACGTGTACAGGGAGTCAAATATTGTAGTTTAGAAGGAAAATTGATGATACACGAAAATAAATCAGATAGGTGAATGTAAAGTGGATATATGAAAATGCAGATGATCAAATATAGAATGCGAGAAAAAGTAGATAAATAAAATAAAAAGCGGGCTAAATATTATACATTCGGAGGGAAACGGATGTGAGAAAAAAAAAAGTACATATGGGAAATTTGTTCATGGTTTTCATTGCTATAGAGGTCAAACTTGTTTGACATGGCTACAGAGGGATAATTATACCAATAGATGTGTGATTTTTCAGATTAAAATTCCGTTTGATTATCCTCAGATATCTGAATAAAAAAGGATTCTTTTTCTCAATATCCCATAAGAAAAGACTCACGTTTCATTTGTAATAACAATGTAAATTAAGAACACTTTGTAACCAATTTAATAACAGCAATTACATAATGTCAAAAGAACAGCTGGCTTGCAATGAGTTAATTTTAAATTAGCACTCACCAGTTCCCGTCAGCTGGCATGTTTTGTGTTTGTTCAATTTCCTCCTTAGCAAATTCTTCTAATATAGCACGTTGCCGATCATTTACTACCCTGCGGTTAAACAAAAATCACTTTTCTTTGTTAAAAAATTATACCAATATATGATTGTTATCAAACACACATTCAGTGTAAAATGCTTACATAGGGAAACTAATGCGGAAACGTACATACTGGTCTCCATGATCCACAAAAAAACCTTTCCGTGGCAAGCCTGCCATAGTAACATACTATGTGTATAAGTGTGTGTGTGTGTACTGTGTAGAGGAAGAAGGATCAATTAAATGAATAGGTGGCAATTCAACCCATTTACTTAAAACTGGGTCATTCTGGGTTATGTTTCATATCTAATGGTCAAATGGGTCAAATAAACAAAATTAACTAAAAAATAATGGGTTGGCCAACGTTGATGGTGTTGGAATCAGGCCCACAATCGAACTTCAAAACTGGTTACAATCTTTTGAACTACGACTATTTATTAATTATTGATAAAAAAAGTGCAGAATACGTTAGCCTTAATCCCTATTTATTCTAGACAAAACCTTAACCTACTCAAATCAAATCCCTACTTTCTAGACATTAAATAACTAGATAAACTTGCAAAACAATTAAATACTACGCTGATAACTCTAAACATTCAAACTAATATTAAATACTAATTAATTAAACTAATACTCTTAATCAAACTAAAATGCTTCCTAAGAATCCTTCAAAATAGAGCTGCCATAATCCTTCAGATAAACAACTTTCAACTTTCTTTCAATTTAACCTTTCAACTTTCTTGATTTTTCACATACGAACTAATTAGGATTAACTTCCAACAGAACTAATCAGGATTAACTTTCAACAGATAGTCACCCGAAGTGTAATTTTCAGGGCTTACAGCCTCCTAAATTATTTTAGTTGGAAGTTAGATTATTGTAGAAGTAATATAGTCTGTCCTCATTTACTCATTTAGATAACTATCAAGCTTGAAGTAAATGGAAAAAGAGTGTTTGTGGATTTGGCCATTTGGACCAAACCAACCTGGCCCGTCTACTCTCATGCATAAAAACAAACGGTTAAACAAGCTGCCCGCTCTGCCGTTTCATCACATTAACTATAGGTGGAATTTGGCAGGAAAGTAGATGCGCGTACCTTTTCCTCTTAGTATTGTTAGCTGCCCATGTTGAACCCCTTGGGGTATCTGTAGAAATAAGCAAGCCATCCTCATAGACATGAGAAATATATATTTTAATTTAATTTAGCCAAATAAAACTCGATATTAGTAAAACTTTTGAAGTTATAAGAATCTTGTATCCAAATAAATCGTCGACTATAGAATTCTAACGATATATTAATGTAAACAAGACCCCTACTCCCCTAGTTTCTTTTAAAATAATGTATTATGTAAAATCCAGACATATATATAATCCTTTTGACTGCATCTTACACTTTTCCAATCTGGAAATATATAATTCTAAAAGGAGTCTAAAAGTTCTATTTCTATTAGAGATAAGCCAATGCCGTTCTGTTTCATATACAGATTTGAAAATAAATCATAGAAAGAGCCCACAAATATAGCAGAGATAGAGAGAGAAAGAGAGAGAGTCGAATTGAGAATGAAATTAAAGTACTAATACGGATAGAAACTCACTTTTACTTGTGCCTTTCCATTTAGTGTTGGTACATCAACCTTACCACCAATGATCGCCTGTCAAATTATGAAAATTCTATTAGAAGTATTAAATTCGTTTACAACACCAAACCTCTCATGCAAGCAGAGTTACATTAAGAATATTAGTATGAGAAACAAAAAAAAAAGTTGGAAACACGCGGTTCTCACCTGAGTGAAGCCAATATTTGAATCTACATATAGATCTGCACCATCTCTTTGGAAAACCGGGTCTTCAGCAACCTAAATACAGAACAAAAGAAAGAAAATGAACACTGCAAGCATAATATATCACAAAAGCAGTGGATGATTAACCAAAAGGAAAATGCATAATTACATTAACTAATATTCACCTTTAGTTTGATAATTAAGGTACCAGATTGACCCCGTCTTCCAACCTTGCCAGCTCTTGGAACAGATATGATATCACCAGAGTCTACACCTAATTTGTTGAGTATGAAAAAAAGATAAGATAATCAACATTCTGAGTAAATTAGTAAACTACCCTCTTTATTACAACATATGTGGGTAAACGATTTAAAGCACAATATGCTCAAAAATGATTCATTCAAAAGAAGTCTGTTGTATCCTTTTAGTACCCATAAAATCTGCCACCTTCAAAAGATTGCAAAACTCATATTGACACATTTTCTTATGAAATTATGAAAGATTATTCATATAAAAACCATCACATAGTGATAAAAGTCAGTTAAAACAACAACCTGCTGGTATGGGAACTGTGACTTCCTTAACTACCTCAACAATCCCTGATCCACCACATGACCTACAATATTCCTGCACCACATGGTTATAAAACATTGACATAATTTCTCTCTTAGACTGGAAATTTTACCTAAAACCTTTAATTAATTATTAGAAGTCAAACCTTAATGATACGGCCTGAACCTTTACAAGTGTTGCACCTAGCCAGGAACGGATGAATAAGAACCTTAAAAAAAGAGATGAAGCGACAACTTTTATGTTTTGTTAAATCTAGGTTTAAGCGTCCTAGTGGTAATTATTATTAGAACAAAATTTTAAAAAAGAAACACTTACTGTCCCCGTGCCCTCACAAGTTGGACAATGTTTTGCCTTAGCATTAACAGGGTAACCATGCCCATCTGCGTCACAACAAAAAAGAAAGACAAGAATGAAGTTGTAAGACAGAAAGTTACAAACTTGCATGGTAAAAGATATAACATAGAAACTTCCAGAAGAAAAGATGTAAAACCGGTCATTTCACAAAGGATAAAGTACTCACCGCAAGAATCACAGAAAATAGTCGAATCAAACGATAGGTGTTTTGTGCAGCCTTGAGCAGCTTCCATGAAAGAAATTGACACCTCAACCTAAAGATATTCAAAACAATTAAATGTGTTGGAATAGCTTAAAACGATAAGTGCATGTACAGATAGCAATTGCCAATTTGGCATATGTACTTAACCTGAATATCGCTTGTAACATTATCAGTCTCCTCTTCGAAAATCTGTAAGATGTTCAAAACTTATAGTATGATTTTTAAAAGGACAGAAATTTAAATAGGAAATGTGAAAAACAGATATTATAAGCAGGAGTACCTCAGAAAATATTTTTTGGAAAGAATCAGAAAATTCAGCACTTCCATTAGCATATCTGAATCCACCAGTACCTCTGGAAGAATAATTTGTGTTCGCCCTATCTGTGGATTGTTGCTTCAACTGTCATTACAGAAAACATTGTTCCTTTAGGTTGTTTAAGTTAAAAACTGACTAGCTAAAAATAAGCCCAACATAATGTTACCATGTCGTATTCAGCTCTTTTTTCAGAATCTTGCAGAACCTAAATTCACCATTTGCAACATAAAAATGTTCTTAAATAAAGTATGTTCGCATACATAGCTGTACACCTGTACATTATCTTCATTAGCATTAAAATAATAGACCAAATAACAAATATACCTCATACGCCTCTCTTATCTCTTGAAATTTTCTCTTAGCTGACGGGTTATTTTTATTTGCATCTGGATGATACTTCTTCGCCAGCTGAAGAGCATATAGTGAGAAAATAAGAATCAGATGGCCAAAAGGAACTTTAACATACTTTTTGAACAAACAAATATGCACTACAACCATGAAAGAGGTTGCTTAGTGCTCTTTCACTTGTTCTCTTTCATTTTAAGGTTATAGTATTAAACTATAGAACAAATAAGTCTTATTAAGTCGTACAAAGAACAATAATGCATAAAAAGTGGCAATTAGAAATAGATTTTTTTTTCAAAACCCTAATATGTGAACTCATTTTCATAATTGTAATCCTGCAAGAAATTACAGACATTTAAACTAACTAGAATTTACTGTTATTAAGAGACTATGAAACTCTATGCATAAGTGCTTCCTTAACACTTGTTTAAGAATTGTCTCGCAAAAATTTACCTTCAAAATTAACAATGTAACAAACGTATTTGCACTTAGCCCAGTTAATTGAGTTGTTAATATTTATCAGTTTCAGATCATCAAATCCATTCCTCAATGTACCCTCTCTATAAAAGCATTCATTAGGTGCTGTTTGATTCTACCACCTTGATTAAGTTGTTTTGGTAATAAACCATATAATTTTGATAATTGCTACCAAATGTGAAATTATATAACTGTGAAATGATTGGTTACTTCAGATCTACAAAATTCATTCTCATCAAGTACATTTTTCTCTGTTGTCAGTCATCATGAAAGATATGTCAGATGTATATTTTTCTCTGTTTGATTATACCACCTTGATTAAGTTGTTCTAGTAATAAACATATAATTGTGATCTTGGTTTTAAAAATAGCGCCTGAAGCGTGCTTAAGGCGTGACTCGTGAGGCTCTAGAGGCAATCAGAAAAACGCCTCATCCTTTGAGGCGGCGCCTCATGCACATCTAGGTCAAATTTGGCCAACATTGGTAAAGAGTAGGGTCTGTAAAAGGATAATACGTAGAAATAACCAAAGTGATGATGAGATTATGAATGATTTACATGGTAAAAAAAGCCAATATGTAAAAAAGTTTAAACAAATGCAACTTTTGGATGTATATATGGCTTATTTTGTTGTACATAGAACAACGCCTCGCATACGTGAGGCTCTTACCTCATGCCTCACACATAGCGCCTCGGTTTTTCAAACTTAAACGCCTCGGAGCGCCTAACGCTTTTTAAAACCAAGATTGTGATAGCAAATGTGAAAATAACATAACTGTATCATCCATAATGATTGGTTATTTCAAATCAACAATATTCATTCTCATCAAGTACATTTTTCTCTATTGTCAGTCACCGTGAAAGATAGGTCAAATGTTCAAATCATAAAAGTCAATCAAGCCAACGATTCTAATAACCGTTGAGGATATTTACCACTTCATCTTGAAGTTAATTTAATCAGATAATTTTAACTAAAAAAATTCATTCAACTCCACTCATATGTTTACCAATTACATAGGTAATATACCATCTAAAAAGGAGAAGACATGGAGGGGAGGTAAAGAATATACAAGTAAATAGCAGAAGAAATGAAAAGACTTATATGATGATCACAGCTTTAATTGTCATCTTAAACAAGTTGCACAAAAACGAAATCACACAACACAAGACTCACGCGCAAAATTCATAATGTATACAACTGTTTGTATACTATTGTTTCTATATTCAGTTCATACACAATGTGGAATTTACATTTTTTTTCTAGAAAATGATGTAATGAGAATCCAGGAGCTACTTACAGCATGAAAAGCCTTCTTGATATCATCTCTGCTAGCATTCTGAGGAACACCTAGAACTTGGTAGTAATCTCCTTCTCTCGAGTTATAAAATCCTGAAGAGTTGAGAAACTTGTAGTTCTAAAACAAATAATCTATACACGGCACAGAAATGTATTAATCACCGTTCGAGACTGAGTACAAAACTATTCTGACATCAAACCTGTGGCATGGATGCAACGCTTCAATAGCAGCATTCTCATATTTGCAAAATCTAAAGGTTTTTCCGCATATCCAATATCGTAGAAATCTGGCAAATAGATCACATAAATATTCAGTATGATTCAATTTATCCACAGACAATACAAGTGCTATAGCAGGCACAAGTGATTCTGAGCCTATGCAGAAAAGGAGAAAACTCAAATGAAATCAAAAAAGCTGTTCATCTCTGCTTTCATTTCAAGGCAGGCCTCTTCATCATATTCATGAATTAAAATAACTAGGGACCTAAAGTCCTAATACTTTAAATCAAATCAACCAACACTCAAGAGGTTAGTACTCAAAGCCAGCATTGGGCCAAAATCCAACCTCATTTACCTTTAACTAGCAAGCATAAGCTGACTTATTAACCTAGAATCACCCTAACTAATATTTTGACAATCAAAACTAGGGTTTCTATCTACACCAAAAGACCAAAAACTACACAGTTGTTTCGCATGCTCCAAAACAAAACAAAATTCTTAAATCAAACAAGATAGTAAATAAGTACGAATTAACATATATTACGTAGAATTGAATGTTTGAACAAACTTAATCACACCTCGTCTGTGAACAATCGGATGAAAAGCCTTTGAAGCTACACGACCACATACCGATTCCACAGAGAGCAAATGCTGACGATACTGAAGCACAAAACAGTGGATTAATCAATAAAAGCCTAAAAATATGAAACATCTTCATCAACAAAGCATAATATACCAGGAAATTATGCAAGATGGACTTTGGGCGATTTCTTAGCCAGCTAAATCCGCCCATTTGAAGAACAATACACTTTGTAGTTCATACAGACAATTAGCGACGATGATTAATGATTTTGCTACTCTTTACCCCAAGTGGTTGCGTTGTCCCTCGCTAAAGAAGTTTTGTGGTTTCTTTCTGCTCAAGGTTTGTGTATT